>CAJNDV010001558.1:122833-134680 GCA_905221635.1 Symbiodinium sp. CCMP2456
CTCACTCTCTCTCTCTCTCTTTCTGTCGCTCTATCTGCTCTCTCTCTCTCTCTGTCTGCCTCTCTCCCTCTCTCTCTCTCTTTTTCTCTCTCGCTCTCTCTTAGTCTCGATAGATAGAGAGGTAGATAGATAGACAGATAGATAGACAGATAGGTAGACAGATAGATAGAACATTAGACAGAAGGGTAGGGTTTTTTGATCTATGGGTACATAGATCGAAAGATAGGGAGATAGCTGGGCAGCTGGCTAGATGCTAGATGGATTGATAGAGAGAGAGAGAGAGAGAGTCAGTCAGCCAGTGCGGTTACTGGCTTCTGAATGTAACCATCTCGTTTTGCCAACCTGTCGTTTCGAAATTCATACGGCGACTGCCGATGAGCCCTGGCAACGTCCATCCAGTGTCAACCAGTAGTCGTCCAACTACCGCCGTCAGGCAGTTGGGTTGGGCCTTGTGTTCGATTTTCTGGCTTCACTTTCGATGATGACAACTTAGCCGTAATTCTTCGAGCCGGCGGTCGCACGGCCCGGCTAGGCACTGAGTGATGCTGACATTGCCAGCTGGCAGAAAGATTCATTCACCTGCAGCTGCAACAGGTCAAAGGAGCCTCTGCCAGTCAGAACACACGATTGTACAGCAATGGCACCAAACCCGCTGGTGTACTTCGAGATTGCGTTTGACAACCAGCCGGTCGGGAAGATTGTGTTCGAGTTGTATGCCGATGTCGTGCCCAAAACAGCGGAGAACTTCCGAGCACTCTGCACTGGTGAAATGGGTAAAGGAAAATCGGGAAAGCGATTGAACTTCCTTGGATGCGTTTTCCACCGCATCATTCCCGGTTTCATGTGTCAAGGCGGCGATTTCACCCGTGGGGATGGCACTGGAGGGGAATCAATATACGGTGCGAAGTTCAAGGATGAGAACTTCCAGAGGAGACACACGGAAAAAGGCCTCCTTTCAATGGCCAACTCGGGCCCCAACACAAACGGCTCCCAGTTCTTCATCACCGTGAAAGCAACGCCTCACCTTGACGGCAAGCACGTGGTTTTCGGCAAGGCCCGGGAAGCTCGTCTCCATCTCATCCGGACGGTCTCTGCTTCACACACTGCCCAGGTCATCTCAGGCTACGACGTGGTGCAGAGGATGGAGAAATGCGGCACAAGCAGCGGCAAGACCACAAAGAAGGCGCGGCGGCCCACGTGCCAGGTTCTGATGCAGGGTATGGGCGCTAGTAGGTTCAAGGGTGGGTTGAATGATCAAATGAGTTGCGGCCAGCACTTTTTCGAGGGGGTGGGCACTCCAGGGTTTGGTCTTCGGAAATTACGGGGTGGGTCTGGATATGGAAACTGAGATGCTCGATAGGGAGCTCTTGCGGATGGGCGAGGAGGCGAGGATCACCAGAAGAGAGTGCGAGGAGAAGTGGTGCCTCAAAACCCAACAACCCCACTGCTCGCAATTCCGAGCAGATGGGCCAGGGAGTGGATTAATTACTTGGCCTTGACACGAGCCCGCCACCAGCCGGTCATCAAAAATCCCACCTTCATAAGGGGCGAACACTGTAACACCCGTCCCCGCGGATGCTAAGTTCAACATGCGACCCATGAGTCCACCAGGTGCCCAGGCTTGATGGCGGGGGATTCGGACAAAATCCCTGTGCTTGCGCAGGTCACCATCCACTCCTGCGGAGAGGAGACTCGAGTGGGAGCTAGTGCAGCAAGTGTGCTGGCATGTCCTTTGAGCAAAGGAGGTGGTTGACGATGCCCCGAAACCGCCAGCAAAGAAGCAGAAGACGCTCGCAGAAGGCGAGGTCCAGGCACGGCGACTGGAAACAGAGACAGTCAAGGCGGAGTCATGAAGTCGCGTGGTTTAAGGTGCTCCACATTATTCGGAAGCACAAAGGCTCCAGACGACCATCCTCCTGGCGACAGGAAACCATCACTTGCTCAAAAGAGGAGGCACTTGGCCTGCACGACACGTAGTTGTCTTCGGGGAGGCGCCCGGTTCAATTGTGTCCAATGCCTTAAGAAGACATTGCTTGTAGGACCACGGATCCCATGCAGAATGTAAGGTTCTGAGCAGTGTGCGTGTGAGTCGTCAGGCCGGACAGTTCTTGGCCGATCTGCGACGGAAGCTCCAAGGCTCTTGGGGCTTTTAGGAGTCGGATGCCCATCGTTGATGTCAGCTCCGAGGCTTGGATGCCTCGACTCTTCAGACCAAGTTCCAGGAGACCCCACACGCCCTCTCTAGCACGGGCCTTGCCTTCCCCCAACAGGACCTCGCCAAAGAGCATTCCGACTGTGGCTCCGCAAAGAAAGGCGCAAGCACATGGCGGGACGATGGTCATGTCAGGTTGTGTTTGCCCGACCCCCTCCATCATCTGCGAGATCTCTCGATTCAGATTCCCTACTTGTGCACTGCAGTGTGCGATCTTGCTATACCTGTGATTAAGTGCTTGAGAGGTGGCGATCTGGGCGTCTTTGGCAAGGGGCGCATGCAGAAGGCTTTCGAGGACATGACAAACTCGAAGTAGTCAGAGCGTCAGCAATCGCAAGTGTCCTAAACATTACGAGCTGTTCTGCTGAAACCCTGCATCTGTGGTTTTTTGATTTCGGCTTAAGGACGAAGGCCCCCTGGAACCTGCAAAACGTAGGTCCCGGGGCGAACGCCAGCCATGGCAGAAGGCAAGATGGACAAGGGAGACAAGGACAAGGACAAAACGGATGAGGAACCTTCCGGAGTTCAGCTTGTCCACCGGCACGTCTTCGGCTTCCGAAGTGGTGTGAAAGGCAACATGCATTTCACAGACGATGCGCACTTGCTGTATCCGGCCGGGCACAACACGATCTTGTACCATTCGGATCACAAGACGCAAATCAGAGTCTTTCCAGGTTCCGAGGGATCGGAAGGCATTACGGCTTTGGCACTGAGCCCCAACCGGAAGTTCTTGGTGGCCTGCGAGAAGTTTCAGGAGAGGGCCATCTGCTACATCTACGACGTCACGACCGGCAAGCGCAGGCGCGGCCAGCTGTCATATGCAGACTGCGACGCAAGGGAATTCGTTTGTGCAGCTTTCTCCGCAGAGAACAAGTTTCTTATCACACAGGGTGGGCCTCCGGACTGGACTCTGATTCTCTGGTCTTGGGACAAGGCCAAAGCCCATGGTGCCGTGAAGGTTTCCAACCTGACAGGCTCTATGATCCATGAGTGCTCCTTCAACCCCCAGGACTCGTCGCTCGTTTGTGTCATCGGTGATGGTGTCTTTAAATTCTTCCGACTTCAAGACGGTACCTTCAAAGGAATTCCCAACCAGCTTTCGAAGATGAGAGAGGCATTTAATCAGAACTACATGTGCCACACCTGGCTGAATGATGACCGCCTCATCGTCTGTAGTGAAGCTGGCGATGCCTTGCTCTTTGACAGTGGCGGGGAATTCAAGATGGTCCTTCCCAGCTCGCCGGCGGAGCCTCGGTCTCTTCTTTGCGTGGCCTCCTTCAGCCGAGGCTTCATCGCAGGAGGCGAAAAGGGTACCGTCACCTTTTACGAGCGAAGTGACGACGCCAAGGAGATGTTTCGCAAAGCCAAGGAGGTGAAGCTCGACTCTGCCACCGCGCTGGGATCGCTGGCAGTCGGCGCAGTCACAGCGATGGCCGTGAGTCCTTCCGAGGAGACGGTGGCCATTGCCACATCCACGAACCAGCTGCTGACTTTCTCTCTCAGCCCAACGGACATGCTCAAGGCAGAGGATAGCACTGTGGAACATGCACTGACGTCCTTCCACTCTGGGCCGATTTTCGGCCTGGATGTGTGCGTGCGGAAGCCTCTAGCAGTGACGTGCGGAACCGACAAGTCCGTGCGTATTTGGAACTATGTGGACAAGACGCAGGAGCTGTGCAAGGTATTCAACGAGGAAGCATTCTCGGTTGCCTTTCATCCCAGTGGCTTCCACCTTATCGTGGGCTTTGCGGATAAAGTGCGTCTCATGAACCTCTTGATGGAGGATTTCAGGACGTACAAGGAGATCCCAATCAAGGCTTGTCGAGAGTGTCGCTTTAGCCACGGAGGGCAGTTCTTTGCGGCAGTGAACTCCAACACCATCCAGGTCTACAAGACCTACACTTGCGAGTTGGTTCTGAATTTGCGGGGTCACCAGAGTAAGGTCAAGGCAATATGCTGGACTGTGGACGACTTCCGCTTGGTCTCGACAGGGCAGGATGGTGCAACCTTTGAGTTCGATATTTTGAAAGAATCAACGAACAGGAAGCAAGATTGGTCGCAGAAAGGAACCAGCTTTACCAGCATCATCGCCTACAGCAATCCTGAAGCAACTGCTCAGAGCACCACGATCTACGTGGCAGGGTCGGACAAAATGCTCAAGGAGGTCCAGGACTCGCAGCTGACCAACTACGTGGAGTCCAATGCCGTTCTTGGACAGCTAGCTCTTGCACCCGCTGCCAAAGCTTTAGTTGCCGGCGTGGCAGAGCCTGACATGCCTGGCTCCCTGCGCTGCTACAAGTTCCCACTTACAGGAGACTACGTTGAGTACCAGGCCCATTCCGCTCCGGTATCTCGGATTCGCATCGCCTGGGATGAACTTTACCTCTTCAGCACCGGGGATGACGGCTGCCTGTGCATCTTCGATCTCAAGAAGCTTGGTGGCAAGCAGGAGAAGGATTCCAGCCTTGGCCTGGGCTATGCCGACGAGATTCTCGTGACAAGCCAGTTTCTTGAAGAAAAGCAGGCGGTTCTGTTGGACCTGGAGCGCAAGGTTGAAGAGCTCAAGGGCCGCATGGAGTACCAACTGCGGACACGCGATGGACTTCACAAAGAGAAGATGGCTGAGATGCAGGAGAAGTACGGTGAGGAAATCGAAACAGAGCGCCGAAAGTTCGAAGTGCTTCGAGAAGAGAAGGCGGAGGCAGAGATGGAGAATGAAGAGAAGATCAAGGACGAGGAAGAGAAGCATGCCAGAGACCTGCAAGAGCAGCAAGAGTCCTTCGACCAAAAGATGATTGTGGAGGACCAGCGCTACAAGAAGCTCGAGAAAGACCTTGAACGGGAAAAGCAGGAATGGGCGACGCAGCATGCCGCCCTCCTGGCGGAACATGCTCAAGTCATCGAGCAGATAAAACAGGATGCCGAGAAGATCCAGAGGTCAAATCGGGACACCATGGACCGAATTATCAAAGAGAAGGAAGTGGCTTTCAAGCACCACCAGGAAACGCTAGCACAATTGGAGCGCGATGCAGATCGTGAAATCGAGGAACTCAAGGAAATGTATGAGCAGAAGCTGGCGCAGGAGAAGGACGACAAGGTGCGACTGCGCGGGCAAGCTGGGATCCATCAGAAGCACCACCACGACTTGAACACAGATATGATGAAGAAGCAGGATGAGGTCCAGAAGAAGGCGGATGAGAGCAAGAAGGCCGAAGAGAAGATCCTGGGCCTTGTGAAGGACAAGGACTCCAACGAAAAGGAGATCAAAGAGCGTGACAAGACCATCCACGACAAAGAGCAGCGAATCTTCGATCTAAAGAAGCAGAATCAGGAGTTGGAGAAATTCCGCTTCGTTTTGGACTACAAGATCCGAGAGCTGAAAGCCCAGATCGACCCCAAGACCGCAGACATCGCTTCCATGAAGACGCAGACGCAGGCCATGGAAGATGAGCTGAATGACTACAAGCGCAAGAACAAGCAGCTTGCACTTCAAATCTCGCAGCTTCAGATGAAGCAGCGCGCGCTGCAGGAGGAGATCAAAGCGCAGAAGAGAAAGCTGCGGGACGATCTGTCGCTCATCAAGCGCTTCAAGCTGGACTTGAGTGACTGCCTTGAGACCATCTCTGAGCCCAAAGCCTTGAAAGAGAGTGTCACCGCCCTCTACAGGAAATATGTCCAGGGCGGGGCAAAGCGACAAGATCTCGACACAGACATGCAGAAGGAGTACAACAGGCAGCGCGACTACCTCGAGAAGTCTGTCGATTCGCTGAAACGAAAGCTGGAGAAAGACAGCCAGGCCCACCGCATCGACAACATGCGAATAATGCAGGAGAACGTCTCGCTCATCCGAGAGATCAATGACCTACGGAGGGAGATCAACAACCTGAAGCACGAGAGGCAAGCTCAGGAGCTCGCAAACATGGGCCAGAGCATCCAGACCTCCAAGGCCGCGGATTTGGAACGTGAGCTGGACATGCAGCGAGAGGAGATCGCTTCACTTACCAAGCAGCTTAAAGACTACACGGGCTGAGCTGAAATGCAGCGAGGAGGGCTTGGAGGAACACGTTCACAGCTTTCAGGGCCTAGGCTGTAAGGAAACACGAGGCCATTTCTTTTCATCAGGCTTTCCTCGCCCGTTTGCTTGGCATGTTTCACGTCTCAATCGTCGAGCCTCCGTTTCACCCGACCCACAGGAGCCGCTAGGCAGGGTTGAACTGGCGGAAAGGCGGGGGCTGGCCTAGCACAACAGCTGTAGCCGATGCTCATGACTAATGCGGCTGTTTGTGGGTTGACGTGTCACCACAAAGCATCGCTCGAATGCCGCCAGCCCTGGAATTCAAAGACAGACGAACAGGCCCAGTTGAACAGAATCTGCGACCAATGGCCCTCTAGACACACACACACACACACACATGCTCGCACACACAGCCACAGTCACACCCACACCCGGGATGTTGACACAAACATAGCTTGGGCCGGTCAGTTGTCTCAGGGCTGCGGTGGAGGCAAATTGAGCCGCCAACCGCCGGCAAGGCAAGAATCGTGACCGTGACCGAGCCAGAATTTCAGCAAAACATGCGCTCGGGTTGATGCACATTATAGGAGTGCCAGTCTTCCAGCAGAATTTGGCAAGTCCTGCAAGATGCAGAACACCATGTGCCATCATGCTCGTTTTTGTTTTGTGGTATGTCTTACCGTCCTACTCCGCAGCCGTGTTTCCGGGTGATGTATATATATATATATATATATGGCTAGATTCCCATACTCGTAGTTGGAAAGGCCCTGGAATCCGTTGATCCATGGCTCCTGAATCCCCTCACACTTAAAGAACTTTTCCTAACCAGCTTTCCGCAGGAAGCTTCGTTCGCGCTCCAGGTTGGGGAGCTCTCAGACATCGTCTCCACAGATTCCGGGGAGCATCTGATCTTGCGAATCCAGTAGTGGTTGATTCGATCGCTTGGGGACTCAGCAGCGAGTCACCTGCGGGCTTGGTGCAATCAATAATTAGTTTGCCTCACCGTAGCGAGTTTTCTATATCAGCCTATGAGAAACTGTAATAAGTAACTGGATCGAGGGCCGAGAGCATGCGGGCTTAGACTGCGTGTGGTGGCACGAATGAGCCATTGCGCGTGGAGCAAAAGAGGTACCCCGGTGTATTTGCACAGAAATCCTTCACAAAACCCGGCAAACTCGCGAACATGTGCTATCAGCTATAAAGTGCAGAGCAAAGCACTGAATGTGTGGGATGCCCAATCGGATCCGTGCAGCAGCCTGCGCAGCCCAGGCCGGTGGTCTATGCTTGGGGCTTCAGCGGGCGGGGCACTGAGACAGGTGGCGTGCTCGGTCCAGTCCTGTAGCACCCCCGCTGTCAAGGTCGGGCAGACTGGGGCTCGAGCTGGACGAACCGAGCTGAGCTTCCAGAGTGGCGCGGATCCAATCTTGATCATGGCTACGGAAGGTCGACAACAAGCTCGAGATGCTCCAGATCCGGGAGAGAAACAAGGCCCAAGTCCCAAGCCACGGGCCACCAAGTGCTACCAGTAGACGGCGACTCGAGTGACACATCCCTTGGCTAGGGCCTGCCGCCAGAGCGCACTCAGACCACCGGGCCGAAGCACCTTCGCCGGACTCCCAGGACCGAAGGCTGAGCGAAGCTCTTTGGGTCTCTGGGGCCTTGGGGCTCTGCTTTTTCGAGCCGTCGCGGCTGCGTTGCTCAAGCTTTGCAGAGCCATGCGCCGGGTCTCCCTGCTCCTTTTGGCCTCGAGCGCTCCGTGGCACTGGAGCCGACCCCACAGCCTGGCGGCGCTGCGGCCCTTTGCGGCCATGGCACCTCGCTTTCACAACACAATCTCAATCCTGCCGCTGACTGCTATACTGCCACTATAGCACTGATTCGAAGAGGTGATGCCAGAAGCACTTGGCCGCGCCTTGTAGACTTGATTTGCTTGTTCGAGCAGATATCCCAGGCATCGACCCCAATCACGGTGCTTACTACGGAGGCGAGGTCGCGGCCGGAAGTCCTGTAGGCAGCTGAACATGCCATTCGAGGACGCCGCAGACAAAGCCGCCAAGATTGTGGAAGCGAGCAGGGTCTTAGAAGCTGAGGCGGGATTTCAACCTGTTCCGGGCCGTTTCAGGCGTTCTTGCATGGTGTCGTGAATGTGAGGCCACGACAGAGGAGGTCAAGAGCTACTATTGGTGGGAGGGCAAGGTCAACTTTGACCCTGAATGGCGCGTTGCACTGAAAACTGCTGCAACCCTCAAAGCAGTTGAGCACACCGTGTGTTCGTCCGTTGCTTCTTGGGCTGCCTAGGCTCAGTGCGTTTTGTACCGTTGCCAGCTATCGAGGCACCTTTCTCGGAGGTGGAGGAGGTGGTGACGAGCCTCGGCCAATGAGAGTGGCAATGTGGCCAGCACTTTCGTGATCTATTGGGATGGAGCCAAGGAGAGCTCATAGCTATGATCTGCCCATGATCATCTACGACCTTCCTGAGCCCCCCGCTGAGCCTGCCTACTGGACAGCTGCCGTTGCACGATGGCTCGATGTGCTGTTCCAACAAGGGGACCGGGAGTGCAGAAGGTGTCTGATGCAAAGGCCTGTCCAGACCCGAAGCTAGTCACCCAACTGCAGCAAACACGCCCTTCTTCCAGGAAGGGCGTGCTGGCCATGGGAGGTGAGGAGGCCATCAGCGTCGCCGAGACTTCGCCAGTAAGACAGTCTAAGGTTGAACCCTGGATACCTACGTCTTGTCAGCCGAGGAGAAACTAGTGGCAAAGCGCATCGTGGCCTGCGCACAAGCTTCAGCAACGAGCTTGGCCGTCAAAACGGCAACTTGACTTAACATGCTCAGTGTGTGGAGTCCATAGCTGGCTGCTGTTAGTCCAGAGTTCAAGGGCCACAGTGTGCATTTTGTAAGCGGCTTCCGCACAAAACAACTGGCACGAATGCCAAAGCACGTATTCGTGCGCTGCGATGTGGAGCGTCAGCACAGCCAAGGTCGCAAGGTGTAAGCCGCTGGTTGAGGCACAGGCGGGGCAGGCCGTCCGGTGGACAAGCATTGGTGGCAATGCGGGCTACTTGAACCTCAGCCGGCAAATTCAGGTGCGAAGTTTGGTCATGTAAGTAGATGCCATTGCTGTGGCTAGGACCTGCCCTACCCTCACTGCTGCGAGCGAGTAACATGTCTTCGGGTGTGAATGTTTGTGTATCCTCAGTGTGGTTTTGAGAACGACTGCCTGTCTTCAGCTTTAGACACCAACTGGATGTCACACACCCTCGTGGAATGTAAGACTGTAGCCGAGGAAGTGGCTGGAAGACGAGTGCGTCGGTGTTGAATGAAGTTGTGCTACACCGCTCCTCCAAAGTGAGTCGAGCTATTGCAGGTGTGCGGACCTGCAGCGTCAGGCTGCGCTGACAGAACATGGTGCAGCTATAATCAGTCGACGGGCGCATGCGGTTAGCAAGGAGAGACAGGCCTTGTGGACTGTCCGCCGTCTACCGGCCTGCCATGCAGCGGGCACAGGAGAGAGCATCAGTATTGAGCATAATACCTACCCAAGTGCCCAAGTGATCGCGAGCGCTGGATCAACCTTCGTCAGTATGCGTGAGCTGGCACTTGCCAGCCGGCTTGGAACACTTTTGGTATGGAGCTTTTCCTCGAATCAGCTAGTGTAGCTAGTGCTAGAGCTACGACGACGCAAACAGGCAGGGCCACCTGTCTGCTCGTCGCATGAAGTCGCTCCCAAGTTTCGTCACAGCGGCGAGGTCTGATTGGGTGGCCCATCTCCAACATGGTTTCAGCATGCTTGACGGGCGTTTACGGGTTTTGATAATGAGAGAGCTCGTGTTTTCGCTGTAGCCTCCCTTCCCCATTCGTGGCCTCTCATGGCCTGCTGATTGAAGTTCACGCAGGAATGCATGGTGTTGTTGCAGAGAATCCCCTCCCTGTCGCATCTTGATGCTTCGTGAGTTTCTCAGGCGTCTATCCTCCCATGAAGGTAGCGGCGACCTCAGTCTAGCCATTCCTCCCGAGACCGCTCAATCTGATACAGATGAGTTGGGGTCTGGTGGCATGGGAGTTAATCATTCTGGAAGCCTTGTCTCGGTTTTCTCGTGTGCAGTTTCAACACCGACTAAGGAGGAGCGCTGGAAGCCCAAGGTGCGGGAGAGCAACCAAACTGTGGCGGAGGATGCAGCGAAGCTGGACGAGCCCAGCTGGATGCCCAGAAACCACAGCGCGCGTAGTTTCCTGCGAACGGGAGCCGTACTGTATTTTCCGGACCAGACGGTGAACTTCTTTGATTCTGTTTCGGGACTTCGGGTTCCCAGTTTGGGTCAGCGATGCGGCGATGCAACTAAAGTGTGTCAGCGAATCAGCAAGAGCAACTGATAATAGATTCTGCCGTGATGTTCGGCACGGCAGCTGCAACAGCTTGCAGCTTTCTGTGCCAGCGAAAGCTGTCCTGTTGAAGCACCTGCAGAGGCAACACCTGGAGTGACTGCCAGCGAAAGCTCTTCGAGGAGAAAGCAGCCGGGACCCTAGTTGGGACCCTGAAATGAGTCGAGCTCGACGCATGTGCCCGTCCAGCTGACTTTGAAGCTCTCAGGACTGCAAGCTCAAGGCCTTACAAAACACGGAACGTCAGGCAGCAATAGAGGGGCAATGGTGCAGTGAGAGCAACTGCTTGGGGCTCGAGATGCGGGGTTTTGGCATTGCAGGTAAAGCGCATGTGCGATGGTCACCTGGATTTCATCTACAAAATGTGGGACAAACCCGACTCAAGCGGGAAGCTCATGATCTCCGCCTTTCCACGTGACGCATGACGCACATGCCACATGACCCCAGGGTCGGACCCATGCGAGTACGAGCCTGGGGCTCAGTGCGAAGGGCCCAGGGCCCAAAAGGGCCTTGGGGAGCGAAGCGACACGGCCGCGGCCCTGACAGGCTACGCCATCTTCGGAAGGAGCTTGAGGTTCTGTCGCCTCCAAGCCGAAACCCGACCCATCCCAGACCAATTTGAGAATCTGCAGGTGGATTACATCAGAACTCTGCACGTCGCGGCCCTTGGCGCAGAGTGCGAGTGAGATCTTGGAGACTTAGAGGACGACCTGCGTCGTAGCCGTGCCGTAAAAAGGATGCCACATTCATTTGATACCCAGGCCATGAACCTTGACGGAAGCGGCGAGGGCCCTCAGATGGAGAACGCGTATTGGGCTCGGGACTCGGCTTTAAAGCCAGCCTGTGCAGTAGCCCAAAGTCTTTCTTGATCTTGCCAATCCTGTCAAGGTCAAAACCGACCCCGAGATAAAGGGAAAGCTTTGCAAATTCGAGGTGCCATACATGGCTCGTGCTTTCGGTTGCCTTGGTGTCGAGTGACTAGCACCGCTCCTTCGATACCACGAGTCCAGCACAATGCTTTGGAAATGGATGTCAGTCCGTGCTGTCTCCATCTGGAGGAGCTGGCGTGGATCCTGCAGCAGCAGCCGGTCTACATGGCACGCCTGAGCTCGGCCTTACGAAAAGGAAGCTTGCAGGACCCCCACCCTGGCAGGGCTTTGTTGCCTTCTCTCTCCCTCTTTCTCTCTCTCTTTGTCTCTTTCTCTGTCTCTGCGTGTGTGTGTCTGTCTGTCTGTC
>CAJNDV010001558.1:138371-181872 GCA_905221635.1 Symbiodinium sp. CCMP2456
CAGTAGCAGTGGCTGTGGCTGTGGCAGTGGCGATGGCAGTGGCACTAGCAGTAGCAGTAATAGTCGTCGTCGTCGCACTAGTACTAGTAGTCGTCGTCGTCGTCGTCGTAGTAGTAGTAGTAGCAGTAGCAGCCGTAGGTTGCAGTTGTTGTCGGTGGTGATGGCGGTGAGCGTGACCGTGCTGGTGTCACTGTTTGTTGTTCCTTCCTCGCTGATGCTGCTTCAATCGGAGTGGTTGGGGGCCTCATGACGGGGGTATCATGCACAGGGCTTGCACGTGTGGTGGTCCTCGGAGCCGTCCGTCGGCAGGAGCCTGCAACCTCGGGCCATGACAGCAAGGAGTGATATGCAGGTTTGAGTTTGGGCGGCGTTTGTGAGGGTCGTGGGAGGCAAGTGGCCCCCGTGCCATTGAACACAGAATGAAGGTTGGTGTGCCATCACCATTGCCATCGCGCGCAGGATGTGCATGCGGGCTGCATCACAAGCTTCATTGAGCACTTTGTCGGTGCCCAAGCAAAGCTTGTGTCTACAGCGAGCCTTTGTCTACAAGACCGCAAAGGTTTCAGAGAGGCTTGTGAACTCCATACGAAAACATCAGATGCATTTGTAATTTTTGCTGTCGTCAAGCAAGAACCTTCAAGGCTCGCGACATGCCATATGCAGGGACTGTCTGCTTTGAGGCTTCAGCTTCAGCTAGTTGCTAAGTTGGAGCGCTATTGGTTGCATTCTCCATGGAAGAGTCCCGAGAGCCGATGTCGCGGTGCCAGCTCGAAGGTGACGGACCTTCTGGCAGAGGACTGTGCGAAAGATTTCCGAATGATGCTTGTGTCACTGGCCTCAGGTTGGCAGTCTGTGTACATGCCATGTGAGGCTGAGAGAGCTCGTGCTTGCTAGTCTTGTTCTTGCTGGTACCGGCGAGTGCCGGCAAACTGGGCCTTAGGCAGCTGTGCCGAGTGCTGCGCACGGCTCAGGTGCGCTTTCAAGACCATGCTAAACGACTGCCCGGCCGCCGATTGGCTCAGAATTGAAGGGCTGTGTGGTTTGCACATTCCTAAGGAAGTTCGAAGGTAGGGGCAGTGATGGGCTTTTCTGCTGCTGTTCGAAATGATCAAGAGTGGACAACATGCAGGTGTTCAGCGCATGCTTCTGGTGCTTCGACTCTGACTGTCACGCAACGAGGCCAAAGGATTCGAAGAGTCGGAGCCCTGCCCTTGGACGCGGCAGGGTAGGCAGACCTCAGGCTGTGGTGCAGCCTAGCGGCTTTGGCCCAGACTGAGGCTCTCTAGGTTTTCTTTTGACACTGACAGCTGAGCACCTTGTACGTAGATAGCCATTGCAGGAACCTTGAACTTTTTGGCCTTACATTGCCTTACATGTTGGATCGATCTTGGAAGGTTTGTACTTTCTGAGCCCGGTTATTGAGGAAGAGAGCGTAGCCAACTTACGCTTGCCCCACTTCAAGTCCGAAGTCTGCCCTCAGTCCTCGCGTCTGCACCCCTTTGGCTGCTCTGGTCGGGCCCTGAGACAGTCAACAGTTCCTTAGCACCGCATCTTTTGAAGTGTGGAAAGCCCTTGGATCTTCCGACAGCTGCTCAAGCAGGCCCTCGGAGCTTTGCTTTGTAGCAGCTCACGAGCTGAGGTTCTGGGCAACATCATCGGCAGTGTCCTTGAAACCGTAGGTCAACGCAGGTACAGTGCGACACCAAGATGCTTGCCAATGTCAGCCGGTTTTTGCAGACTTGGCGCCAAACCCGCGGTTCCCAGGCTTGGTCGAGCTGAGCATTCGAAAGCAGGTCTTGGAAATGTTTTCGAACATGCAGAGGCTTGGTCACGGTGCTGCAGCAATTAATGAACGCGTACTCGTAGTTCGCAGGTCCGAGGCGGGACAGGCTTTAGCTAGAGCATTTAAGCGTCGGTGAGTGCTCAGAGGTATAAATGGCATGACGTAGCGAGCTTCTCTCTGCCTGACACGCTTAGTGTCAGGACCATCAGGAGCGATATTACGGGCGACGGGATTGCAAACGTATGTTGACACATATAAATGACCCTCTTTGGTTGCTTCACCCTTAAAACTCTAGCTAACGTCCACGTTTTATTCTGACTGTTCACTCAAGTCCGCAAAGCGAAGCCTTTCACGAAATGTGCTGGCCAGGCGGAAGGGAAGGCCAAAGGGAGACCTCGAAGTGGACCCCAATGATGTGGCCGCTGGGTTGCCTTTTCAGGTTGTGTTGCAACGGCCGGATCCGTTTCAGCCACTAAGGCAGAACAGCTCTATGATCGAGTCCTTTTCAACATCCAGGCTACAGTTGATCGACGTGGACACAGCTGCCAGCAGCATGTTCTGGAAGCGCAGAGTTGTCTTTTGCCCGCAATCGACTTGGCCGGGGTAGCGACTGGATCACTCAACACTAGACAGGCCCTCGCCAAGATCTTCAAGCGTTCCGTCCATTGCTGAGTGCAGCCTCACTCAACTTCCAGAGCGGAAGAGATAGTAGACTCCATCGCAACATGGACTAGGTCTGCGTGTGCAGCTGAAGGCTGGCCTGTGAAGCCTGAGGTTCATCGAGGTGTCTTCCGCCTTCAGTTTACGAAAGGAAAAGGTGACGAAGTGCTCAAGGAAGAGCCAGAGCGATCCCCCCAGCATCCCTCAGCAAGGCCTCTGCATGGGAGCCATATGCATGCTTCATCTGCTGAATGATGTGTGGTAGTACATGACTTCGTGAATCTGCTGATTACGCAAGAATGCTAAACAAAAAACCACTGGCCCAAGATCATCATTGATTGCACAAGGTCCTTGAAAGTCTGTGAAGACATCAAGGACTTGGACTTGGCCCGTTTGGCATTGCGCTTTTGCAAGAAGACCTGAACTGTGGATGTCCCTCGTCACGGATGTTCAGGATTTCACCTGTCACGTCTTGCACAAGATGTCAGTATCTCAGCACAAGTGCCAGATCCACCATGCACAATTTATTGGCTGCCGTGCTCCGCATCTCCGCTTGCGTCTCTATAGGCCAGTAGCATCATCGGCGACATGGGGTTTCATGGGCTTTGTCCGCCAGAAGATTCGGCTGTTCGCGCCTCGCAACACTCCTAGGCTCATGAAAGACCTTTCCAAGTCGATGCCCCAGAGCCAGTGAGTTGGGTCATGAACGGCATGCTGTCCTGCTGTGATTCGCTGTGATTCGTGCGTGTTGTGTTGTCTTGAGCCAATGCTATGCATCCTTCAAGTCTTCAAGCGTCAGGGTTCCAGAGAAGACTTGGAAATGCTCAGGAGCGAACTGGAAGAGTTGAAGTGCGGGCCTCGGCTGTCATCTGGTGGAGACCAGAGGACTAGTAGCTGTGCCGCTAGTACCTTGGAATTGGTATGTAGCCTGCTATCGGCACCTGATTTCAAACATGAAACAAACGCGGCAGAACCCGTGCAGGACGTGAAGGTTCAAAAGGCCCATCTTCCCCCCCCAGAGACGCACCAACCCTGCATTGTTTTCCGAGATGCGGAAACTTGCAAGGTGTTGTGTTGGGGTTGATGTTTTGACAGGCAGCCATCCTCGCTTCCACTCCGGATGCCCGTCCGTTCATCCCGCGGGACGGGGCCGAAGATGCGCGTTGCTTTCGGGCTCCAAGGAGTGGCCGCGGACGACCGGATGAGGCCAGGGCGGGCGCAGCGTCGAAAGTGTCGTCACAAGTCCTTTGCAGAATTTTGCAGGCGTTTTGCTCGATGGTTCGGTTGCCATGATGCCAGCTATCGCTGCATGCAATGCCCAAAATCTGCTATTGTACATGTAGTCAGGAAGCTTTTTGTGACCAGTGTCTTCCGCACGGAACCCGCAGCTGATTGTCTGCTCAGCTTGACCCAGCTGCTGTTGTGAAGCTATGTGTGCGGTCTCAGCACCTTGCGACCGCGAAAGGTTTCTGGAGCCAATAGCTATCATTTCGTGACCACAAGCACTAGCGGTATTCCACGGCGCATGTGTACTGCGACTCTTACTTTGGCTGCTGCTGAAACTACTGCTCAAACTGTTGCTGCTGCTGCTACCACTACCAGTACCACTGACACTACCACTACAACTACCACTACTACGACTACGACCACGACGACTACACTATTACTACTACTACTACTACTACTACTACTACTACTACTACTACTGACACTGCTACTACTCCTGCTACTACAACAACAACAACAACAACTACTACTACTACTACTGCTACTGCTACTGCTACTGCTACTACTACTACTACTACTACTACTACTACTACTACAATTACTACTACTACTACTACTACTACTACTACAACTCCTGCTACTGCTACTGCTACTGCTACTGCTACTGCTACTTCTCCTATTGCTGGTACAAGTACTATGACCACTATACCGGTGATACTGCTGCTGCAACGGCAGAATCAGTCTTCCGATTTCGCCGATGTCATGGCGGATCTAAGCGCCATGGAGCCGCAGCCCCGCCGATTGCAGGACTCTGCCCCTGCGCGCCCTGGAACGCGGCACGAATGGCCCCCAAGGGCTTTGAGGCCGAGCAAGAAGCGTCTCGCCGAGGTTATCTACGCCAGCTGTGACCTACGAAGCGAACTCCTGTCATGTTCATGTCCCCCTTCAGAGCAGAGGCAAAGCCCGACTGCTTTCAGACGTCTGGTGGAGTATCTCCAGCAGATGTGGTCGCAACTCTGGCTCTGATTTGATGGCAAGGGGATTCCTGGTGCGCATGGGCAGGGAGTGGAGGCCCGCGCCCACAAGAGCTGAGGAATGGCATCCTCATCCAAGCGGTGGGAATCCCATTGAGACACCTCTTGGCTTTCTATGGCCTGCGGCTCTGCCTCGGCGGACAGGTGCACCAAGAGATACGAAGCGTTACTTGTGATGCTTCCGTCGTGCATCGCTCTATTGTCTTTTTGCGAGGTGCCTTGGCGCACAGGCCTTTTTGCCATGGCTCTCTGGCCCATTAGCGGCTTCGGCGTCACGGCCGGCGCACACAGACTGTGGCCTGGCCCAGCGTGGTCCACCTAGAGCCCTCTGCCTTCTTCGAGTTCCCAGCCTGAGGTGGACCCATCAGTCCTACGTGGCATCATCTACGATGGAGGATTGGCAGAATTTTTATCTGATCTTTTCCTGAGCTTCGGTTCAGCTTTCTGGTGCAGGTGATGCTCATGCTCATGTTTTCCATGGCGGACCAGGGCCCCATCCAGGGCTGGGCCTTGACGCAGCCCAGGCTGCACGCAGAGAAAGCTCAAAGCCCAAACGACGGCACGTTTTCACTGCGCCCCGCATCTTAGATACGAGCACGCCCAGACCCTACCCTGAAAGAAAGGCATGCGATGCACCACGTTGCCAGCGACACGCGCTGGGATCCGCACAACCGCACGGCGGGCTTTTGGCGCCTCGTCCAAACGACCAAACGGAGGCTCTTCCAGGCTCTTCCTCGGCTTTTGGGGGACATCTCTTGGAAGTACAAGTGTGAGGTGACCGCACCGTCTCACAGTTTACGTAGGTGGAGTCTTGGGCTTGAGAATTCTCCGCCCGAAAAGCCTTTATTCAGATTTCAGATGTTCAACTCCAACAATGCATCCTGTCTGCACTGGCAGTTGGACCTGGGAGATCGAGTGCCAAACCAAGGAAGCTCAGATCAAGCGCAGCAACGCTTTGCGAACCATACTCCGTCAGGTACGCACACGTCGGCTGGCTGTTCTCTTCGATGAAGTTCCGACTCGGCACGAGAGAGTTGCTCGGCTCGTGATGTCGAACGACCTCTTCTTGTCCAGGACTGCGCGTTGCATGAAATGGCATCAGATGTGCCGGATTTCGAGGGTCTTGGTCCAGGTCTGGTTTGATGGAGAGGTTCAATGTCTTGCTCAGAAAAAACTCCTGCTCTGCTTTCCGTGTCTACGACCCACCGACCCCGAATATCGCAATCGGCCCCCGAGCGTCACACAAGCCTGTTGCAGAAAAGTATAGCCTAGAAACCTCGAGGCATGTCATTATATCGGCAGCATCATCAGCACCTTCATCTCCATCTTTAGCTACATCTTTTTCTGCGTCCTCATCTTCAATTGTCTTCACCTTCGATCTTCAGTTTTCGTTCTCACAACTTTCATCACCGCCAACATCTCCTCCAATCATACATGCCCCCTTCGTCGTCGGCAGGAGATTGTTGGTTGAATCGTTGCGTATCACCTTGCACTATGTCTTGAAGTGACAATGATTATTCATTCGGCAGCAAGGTATCGGCGTGTCGTTGAGCGCCTGGGCCCTGTTGTGAAGTTCCATGATGCGCCGCTCGGCTTCGCGTATACATAAGAAAAAGAAAAAATCTCGCAGCTTCGATTTCAGGATGCAGGGTCAGACTCCAGAAGTCATGAACACAACCTCAACCTAGCTGGTGAAGTGACACATTTGCAGGCGTCGTTGCTTGCAAGCCTGCAGCAACAAAAGGGTTCAGCCCCGCTCCACAGATAATAAAGTGCACACGCACACCTAAATGTCTCAATGGTTTATGTTGTTCCAGTCCAAAAGACCCAAGCATTACCGAGCAGCTTCATAGAATTTCATGGAGAGGGTTCCGGGGCAGAGATGCTCAATATCTCCCCTTGGTGAATTCATGTTCCGATGAGTCTCGGGCATGTGCCACATTTCCTGGTCACTCCTGGTTCAAAATCTAAACTTTCATTTCCAGGTGCTCACTTTGGTGGGATCCTCTTTGGTCACATGCAGTTCCAGCGGCCGTGGCAACGCTCTGGGGAGATTTTCGCGGTGGCCTCTTCGTGGCAGGCTTGGTGACAGACACGGCTGCAGGAGGTCAACTCAGGACGTGCGAAAATCGACATGTTCAGTGCTTCGACTTTTGCTGCAGCGTGATTCACGTGAACCCAGCGCGGTCTCTTGCGCATCAGTGGTCCTGCCAAGTGCAGTTTGTCAGGTGCGCTTCGCTGGATGATTGTTCAACACATCACCTTCGCAGTGAACTCCCTGGCACATGGGGAACAGGAGGAGTCAGGGGGTGGTGGGTGTTGGGCAGGCTTAGGAAGATGTACCTAGCGTTCTACACGGTTACACCTACTTCATTTTCGAAGGGCCTGCTGTGACAATACCGAAGGTTTGTGCTTGTCTGCAGGAGGGAAATCCGCATGCTTTCGATCCGACTGCTTTTGGCATTGGGCCGAGGGCTGCTGCAGCAGCAGACAGTTGCGGTTGTTTGTACGTGTTTGCCCGGTCTGCTACTGCGGTGTTCCAGACTTGACCTGGTGGCACCAACCCCGAAGCCTACACTACAGGGATGTGGCGCATGAGAGGCGAACACCACGGGTTGCAGACAAAGAGGAGCCCAAGAAACCGCATCGTGCAGGCAATGCCAGAGCAAGAAACACTGTCCCACACGACACACAGGCACACACACACACACAAACAAAAATGCTACTTCATTGTAGGTCCAGGGCTTTCATGGCCGCCCACGTGCACATGTCTTTTGTGCCGACATGACGCTAATCCAATCAATGCTGGCCTTTTGGATAATACCGTTTTCCTGTGCTCGGGACTCTCTCGCATTCAGCTCAATCAGGGCATTGGCGTCCTGACAGTACTTTGTCCAGCTTTGTGTTCAGGTAAGCGTGCTGGTTTCCTTGCTGGCGCTGGGAGAGGGCTGGCACGACTACCATCACTTGTTTCCATGGGACTACGCCGCCGCAGAAGCTTAGCTCAATTGACCCAGCTCTCATAGCAAACCTGAAAAGATTTCTCGAAGCGAGAAGTTCTGCTTCTCCAGGAGCTGGATGCTTGGGACCAGTACAACCCAACGAAGGCAGGACATGAAAGTTTCCAGACCGTTCAAGGTTACAAACAATGGCCGGTCAATTAATCTTCGCAAGAAAGGCTACAGGTATAGGAATTTGATTGTTTTATGTCGCGACATACAATACAACTCTGAAAATCCGCATTTCCTTCTTACCAGGACCTGCAGCAGCTGTCAGTACTAAGAGCAAACAAGAGGCAAGCTCGAACATGACTCTGCTCGACTGTCTGGCTGAAGACAATGCCTGACGTTCTTGACTGGGGGCAGCAACTACGAAACAGAGAGCGGTTCAGCATTGTTCTGCTGCCTTGGCTTCCTTGGTCGTGCCCCTGCAAAAATGCATCGCCGGGTTGTCTGATGTGTTCGCCGCGGAAGAGCGCAGTCAGGTCGTTCAACATATGTAGGCCAGGCTTGATGTCCCCATATCAAGTGATGATTCTGTGCGAAGCGCGGCAGCATCTCCTCAATGCCGTGTTGCGTTCGAAAGGTGGACACTTTGTTTCACTTGTATCAAGGTCTTCATCGACAGTTGCTGCCTAGTCGGCTTGGCCAAGGACCCGTGCTGCCATGGTCATATTATATCAATAAGGAACAGGTTTATTTCTGGCAGACTTTAGACGAGAGGTGCTCGTTGTATCGCCCCCTCTCTTTCACTTCCGGCTGCAGGACAGGCGGCGATGCTCTCGACGTCTGCAGGAGCGAACTCGTTGCTGTGTGCATTTTTTTCACAGCATTCGCCGAAACCTTCGGTGCCTCAACGAGGACCTCAGGCGATCACAGCTCCTGTTCGGCTCTGCGCCTGCGGAAGGACACGAGCTGGAGTTCGAGGCCTGCCTGCATTCGGTATCATTCGCTAAGCCGACCGCCAGCGGAAGGCTTCAGTGTGCGGGTCAGGTCTTTTCATGAGTCTAGTTTTGTGACGTCCCATGTGCAATTTATCTGGGATCTCCAACGCCTGGAGCAGCTAGGCCCGTGTGTCCTAATCCTCATCGGAGTTTCAACAGCAGCTGGCCTCTTGACATCTGAAGACTTTCTGCGCCCAGCTTTGGAGGTCGTTGGCCTCCCGTTTCTGCGCTACAAGCGCCGCGTCGACGGTTCGCGCACAGCAAAGCAGAAATAGATGGACACAGCCGGGATGGTTACCGGAACCCTGGCCAAGTGTCAGCTCGAATGATCGGATCTGCAACCCTGAGTTTCTCAATAATTGAAACTGCTGACCTGGCGCTATTGCCTAAATGGTCTCATGTCCCATGCATGCTTCGCTGGTGACGAGAATCGTCACCTAGCTTTCGGAGATCAGAGGCCTTCCTTGCAGCGTGCCACGTTACCCGCAAGGTATCTAATAGTCTTATAGGCGATCTGACACTGTTGTGCAGCAGCATCGTGTTGCTGCGCCTTAGTTCCTTAGCTTCTGAGTCCTGGAGTGCTGCGTACAACCCTGATCACGGTCCCAGACCATGAGACCGACTCAGCGCGAAGCGCTGCTCTGCGGACCGTCCGACCAAGAGAGATGCGCGCAGTCAAAGCGGGAGCGTCTGCAGAAGGGTTGAGGGGGTGGAGTGCTGAATGCAGGCCCAGGTCCGAGGCTGGCTGGAAGTAATTCTGAAACGGAAGCGGCATTCGTCCAGACAGGGTAGTGTACCAGGCCAACGACAACCCACAGTCGGTCTTCTAGCGGTCGGGCCCCGCCCGTGGCAACAGCAGTGCGATTACAAGTTCACAGTAGTGGGTTTTAGGGGTCGGGGGTAAGATATGGGATCGGCCACCATCGCCTTCTGAGGGATCGGGTCTAAGATCAACCGACCCATCGCCCAGTGATCTACTGAGGGGTCGGGTTGAAGATGTGAGATTTGCCGCCAAATGTAGGGTCAGGGTTAAGAGTTGAGATCAGCCGCCGTGGCCTGGGAGGAGATCCACCACCATCGCCACGTGATGTTAAGTTGATTGTGCGTGCTTGTCCAGGCAGTGGCAGATCTAGCCGGAGAATTGTACAGCGATCTGTACATGGCCCGTGCCGAAGAGTGGTGAGTTTTGTGGCAGATGGCAAGCTGATCGGGGATTTCAGCTTTCCATCTGAGACTTTCAGAGGTGACAGGATCATTTGTCCTTATATCTTATTTACATCAGGCTGGCAGCTGATTGAAGGGGACGTGGCAATGAAAGTGCATTCATAGTGTTTGCTGAGTCCCACCTCACGCTGGAGAAGACTACCGTCAGCATGTCGACTTTGGCGTGGCACTCAGTAAGCCGAAGCAGACATGATTGATGCCAGCTTTGGTGCGACTCTGCAACGAGCCGGAAGAACACGTCTGCTGCTCGAAGCAGCCTTGGAGAACTACTTACTCATATCCGCATCTCCTATGCACGAGGAGATGCTCGAGATGGCCAACCTGCTGTGGAGGCAAACGGGGTGGTGGAGATGTCAAGGTCGCATGTTTCGGAGCTAACTTTCTGGGTTGAGCTCGGCTCACCTTGCTTGGATACAAGGGCTTTTTGTGCCAAGTACAGTCCTGATGTTGTCCTTAGTAGTCCAGATTTTGGGTGTGCCGGGCTTAGCTTTTCAAGGTGACTTTCGAAGAACAATTTCTTCGAGCGACGAGTGCAAGGAAATATAGGAAACGCTTCGCATGCACCCTTTCAGCAATTAGATACTTCTGACTCATGACTATCGTTTTGCGAGTCGCAGACACGCCGTTCTTGTGTTGCACTACCTTGCAGCCTGCTTGGAATTGTCTTGACATGCAGCCAATGGGTGACAGTGGATTCGGTTTAGGCAGCGGCAAGAGCTTATCCAGTCCGGCGACACTCAGGCCTCCGCATGGAGTTCAGTCCGAGCATTGCTTGATCGTTTGCTAGGTGTTGATGTGATCGTGAAGATTACATGGGGAGATGCTTTAACACTGGCAGCAGGGCAGGCTAGCGACGTTTTGGGCAAGCAAGTGTTTGCAAGCTACCGTTCTCAGCAAATGGAAATCTGCGGGAGAGGAATCTACTAGCTTCCAGGTTTCCATCGTTTCGCAAACATGTGGGCTCGAGGTGTAAAGAATGACCACGACACGTGACGTAACTCCCTTTAAGCTGCTGACTTATCTACGAAGGGGGATGTGTGCCGCACAGCATTTGCAAGAACGGCGACTTGTGCATGCGGCGGGTGCTCTAGCGATGGCTGCTCTTCTGGGAACCTTTCTTAAGCTACTGTAGATGCCCGGCGTCGCAGTTTGCTCAAGTCCGTTCTAAAGTCGACGAAACACCAAGTGGAACTGGGCAGGCCGCACTTCAAACTTTCACATGTGCAGCTGTTTCTGGAGACATCAAGGCTAGTCGGAATGCGGTGACCGCAGACGTGCTTACCGCCATTCCGCTCGCGCGATTTTTACGGACTGCTCGATGCCATCATGCCCAGGTTGGCTCACACTGCGGAGCCGCGTGTGGTCGGCGCGGGCGAATATACCATCCACAGCGCCCGGTAACACTTAACTTAACGCCATCGGAGGATCACATTCCGTTCGACATCGAGCCTTCGTGCACAGGTTGGAATGTGATTTCTTCGCAGGGCCACGCTGTGCCATCCCTGCATTGTGGCACACAGAAAACACAGCTGCTGGGCACAGGCTCTTCATGCCTACATTCGTTACATTCGTTGGCCTCGTTTCGCGTGACGGCGTGTGTGGCCAGGGGAGAAGCCGAATGTATCTCGGCGACATGCTTCGTGCGAACTGCACGTCCCGTCTCCGATGCTTGCCGATCCGAGCAGTCCCAGTTGTCACACCACTGTCATCATTAGCACAAACATTCTGTGTTCGCGTGCACAGCGGCAGCTTTGCAGCACGCAACGGTCCAAGTCAGGCGAGCTAGTCCAGTAGAAAAGGCCGTGCGAGGGCCCCAACCTTCTGTACAGATCGTACCAAGCAAAACCGGGAAACAGCAGCCCGAGCTGCTTCAAGAGCCACTCTGTTGCAACCAATCACAACGCCGTCCTGAGGGAAGCCAACCCCCAAAACGGAGACATCAATCCCATAACTACAAAGCTCGTGAAGCTGCAAAGCTCGAAGCCCCTGCGAGCAACGTTCCTAAAGACCCTGAGCTGTACAACCAGGGTCGTTGGCACCTTCGAAAGAGGTGAAGAAGATGCATCCACCCATTGCCCCGAAACCAAATGACGAACAGGAAACTCCGCAAATCGACCCTGCAAAAACATAACAACAAGTTCGATCCAGCTCATCCTGACAGGAGCCTTGGAGGCCGCATCTTGTACGAAAAGAAACTCGAACATCTTCTGCACGAAACGGTTAGGAAAGCCCTGACACGCATGTGACTCAGCAAGTCTAATGCTGTTTGAGGGCTCATCCGGAACATAGGGGATCTCAAGCAGTTGCATAGCCTCTTGCTCAGCCGAATGCCGTGTAATTACCCTCGTCATGTCGGCAATGCGAGAGTAAACCGAAAACAGAGCTTCCAGAATCCGCGCGTGTTCGAAGAAGTACTGTGCCGCAGCCTGATGTGCTGCTTTGAGGTTGCAGCAACGGTTGTTGTTGTTGGCGAGCACTGCAAGTCGGTCAGCCTTGTCATTCCATTCAGCTAGCCACTCCCCTACCGGAGTCTCACACATATCAGTGTTGATGTGTGATGGGACATGCTGAACCAAGAGGGCCCCTTCATCAAACTGTTGTACAAGCTCTTGCACCAAGGTCCAAAGGTCGGCATTCTCTGAAGGCATCTGAAAGAAGCCTGATAAAAGAGCCCTGATTCCCTTGACGAAATAGACCGCTGTCATCAATAAATGCCTGTCCTAGAATTCCGGTGATCATGCCGTCACCAAACAAGGCCGTCCCATGAACTATGCTCTGTTATGCGAGGTGTTTGACACAAATCTACCTACCTGGCTTATCAAGCTGCGAGAGAGCAAAGCTGCCCAAGTTTGCGCAGGACATGTTCCGAAAAACCCTCGAAGAAGTGATGCGGAAGCGGCAGCCTGTGCCTCAGTGTTCCGCGAAACGAAGAGGAAGGCTGATGGTGTGCCCAAGTGACTCGATCTCGTGCGGTTCAAGAACCTCCGTGCCTGCAGGGTGGCCGCCGGAAAGAACTTCTCGCATGGGACTACAGAGGCATGGAAGCAGTTTCTTGGGGTCGTGCTTTTCTTTCAGGACGGTCGTTATTATGAGGGAGACCCAAGAATTAGGCAACCTGCCAGGAGATCCAGGAGTACCATCCCGACGGTCACCTTTGGTTTGGGCCTTGGGTGAATTCGTGGCCGGGTGTGCCTCGTCAGCCGCTACGAGCATTGCATGGCATCTCGCAAGAATTCCGCAGAGCAATCGAAACAGTTCGAGAAAGATGCATGCAGCAGTGGCCACATTGCGGCTCAAGCCTCGCCTGTGGCAGTGCACTACCACAAATGCGGTATGGGCTCTGGCTTCACCGGAATTTGCCGAGACACTTTGGCTCCCCAGCTTGTTTCCGATTTCCGACTCCGACCAAGGCTTGCGGGCAAGCATGGAGAGTGGCACAACCTGCGGCCCAGAGCGAGGTGCCACATCTGACACTCCAAGATGTGCAGACAGGTTGTGGCACCTCTTAGGCTGATAGGATCAGGAGCTGGTTGCATTGCGGAAGCCGCCTCGTGTCAGCAGCATTTCATGATATGGCAATCAACCCTCGGCAACTCGGCGCCGCGAGGTTCCTAGAATACATGAGAGGGCCGGGCTACGAGCCCACTTTCTGCAACGAGTCCAAGGTGACACTGGCCGGTCTCTGCCTTGCACGTAGGGCGTCAACTTTAGGCTTCGGGATCTTCGAGGAGGGGTGCACGAGGCATTGCCAAATTGATGAGGCATGCGTGGAGGTTGGGAATGCACGAGGCCAATTAGGCCAGCCAGAGCGGCATTTGACTAGCAGAGCAGCGAGGTTTGATGTCCGAAGCATTCAACTGAACGGGAAGCAGGTTGCCCAAAGTGATGCCAGCTTGCACTGATTGCTTTTGCCAGGCGCCTATGCCGCGCTGCCTCACCTCGGACCTGGATCTAGAGCAGTAAATGGTCATGAACTTCATGGATTCTTATTGCATCTGACAGCATGCAAATCGCGCAATCATTGGTCACGGCTTCGCAGGAAGCTCAACGAAAGCAGAAAGACTTCTCCCTGATCCGATTGTTCAGCATACCTGAGGAGGACATCCGTTGCCAGGAGAGTAGTTTCGGCAGCCAATTACAGTTCATTGAAGGGTCCATGATGCGATCTCCAACTTCCGCTCCGCATGCATGTAACGGCAGTTTGATGGGTCCTCGCCTTTGCTCAGGAAAAAGGGCCCGTCCCTAAGTTCCGGTCCATCGCAGCCTGCAGTGGAGCACTCTCGGGCAGTTTGAGACGCAGGGGCAGGTTGTAACTTGAAAGTATACCAGAACAGAGGCTGCATCCTGCATCCTCCTCCGGATTTGGTAGGCGGCTCAGAGCATGCCAAGGCCAAAGTTCACGAACCAGGACGGCGAGACGGTCTTTGTGCACCTCGGCGTTGAAAGCTCTTGGTCCTTGATGTCAGGTTCCAATCTGGTTGCTCAGTCGAGTTTATCACGCACAACCCCAACACAGCTTCTGCTTGATTCTACTTGAACTGCTGTCTTTCGTGCATCATCTGGTGCGGCATGCAAGGTACGAAGCACTGGAGGCCAGCTGAGATCTTGCACAACTAGATACGCACCCGAAGAAGAAGAAGAAGTGTGCTCTGCCATGGCATGCCTCTGCTCAAAAGGAGCTCCTGCAGACCCTCGCTGGCAGCGCGCAAGCCGCTGTCTCGGGAACTCCCGCTGTCAGCATTTCAGGAGGTTTCGGCTGCCACTTCCGGCTGTTACTGAGGAAGATCCTGACTTGAAGTACCAGATTTTTGGCCTCGAGCTTATGTGCTATGGTGCGCTGGTGAACCAATGCTTCTGCTCGCAGCGACGGATATGTGCGCATGATGGATTTTGTCTGTGTGGCCACCAAGGCAGTAGCTTGATGGAGCTCAGGAGCCTGCCCTAGCATGTCATGTCATGTCACGTCATGTCACGTCTTGTCATGTCATGTCATGTCATGTCATGTCATGTCATGTCATGTCATGTCATGTCATGTCATGTCATGTCATGTCTTTGCGGAACGTTGCGGAACGAACCGCTCGGGCCATGCGTAGAAGTTGTCATTGTCATGGAGGCCCGATGAACGCCGAGGCTTGCGTAACATGCCTGTGCACCGGCGGGAATGATGCACGCACGCTAGATTGATCAACAGCTGCAACAGCATACGGCGACTAGCGTAACAGCACTCAGACAGCATGCGAAGATGCTCCTGGGCTTTTCTGAAAAAAATGGGGTCCCTTTCTAGGTCCCGAATATAGTACGGCACCCTGAGTAAAAGGACAGTAGAAGGGACCCTAATCTAGAGAACTTCCATCCGCGGCGCCGCACGCAGTGCAGGGTGCAAGTGGATTGCCGCTTTATACCTCCAGCAACGATGCTTTGTGGCTGCCTTGTGTTTTGTCAGCGCCGCTCTGGAGAAACGGCAGAATAGCATCTGCCACGGAAAACCACAGGGAACGTGTGTCTGGTGAGAGAAGACCTTCCGACCTTCCCTTTCCCAATTCGGCGACGCGGCCAGAATCCTTTCTTCGGTGATCCCAGAGCAGCTCCAGCAGGATGAGCCCCAGAAGCCAAAACAGAGCGTGCAGGAACAGCTTCGTCAAAATCCAGAAGGCGATGATGCAGGAGAGAACTATGCCGGTTGTTGACCCACTTGCTTCCGGCATGCAAACTTAGAGCAGGCAACACCTTTGTAACGTTGCAACTCAGGGCTGTAGAATCAGTTTTGCGAGGATATCAAAGATGGCCCGGTCCTCGGAAAGTTCTTGCAGCTGGCTCCGACCAGAGTCGAATGGGCGAAGTCTGTGCTACAGGCTTTGCTCTTGCATTCAGATGGCTGACCTGCAATAGGGTGCCTCTATGCGAAAGTAGGCAAGAAGGCCTTCCACTCGATGAAGATTGAAGTTTAAGTGCAGCTTCCTCCAGCTTTAGCCTCGGATCGGCTACTGTTGGAACCCAGGCAACGCTTCCAGTCGTATGCGGGGTACGGTGATGGACCTCGAGGTTGGGAGCGGAAAGCTCTGGATGAGTTTTTCGCCAAAGCTATTCTCTGTGCATGGGAGTCCCTGGTATGGCCCCTGTGCAGGATGGGAAGAACATGGTTGGCATCCTGCAGAACCAGGCGGTCCTGCAGCTCGATTCACCTTCCCTCCTTGTCAGCATTACGCGCTGCATGGGGTTGCGGTCGAAAATCCTTAGACTCCTCGACCCTGGGTGGTTCGCTTTGCAGGTCACATCGATTAGCAAAGAGCTCATGGCATACATTGCCTGACGCGCAGAACCTCCACGGATCGCAGCCTTAGAGATATATCGTGACCCGCCGAGGATGCCGTGGTGCAGAATCGCTTCAAGCATGCGAGGTGGGATTGGATTTGATGTTCAGTCTGTGTGCAAGAGTCCTCAAGACTGCGAAGAGCCTTCCAGGTACTTGGAAGAGACGAAGACCAGGAACACAAACATCCTAGAGACAAGGAAGAAGTACGAAGAGATCCTGCAGGATGGCCCAAGTCCCAAGTGCGCTACTGCTACTGGAGTGCTGCTGGTCGTGTTGGTCTCTTGTACATCCCTTCTGCAAGTGGCACTGGTAGAGTACGGAAGAGCAGGGTATAGTAGCAGGCTCAACATGGTGTAACATATTTCTGCCAGGAGCAAGTAAGTGGCCGGAGCCCCGGAGAGATCGACTTTTCTGCTATTTACCTATTCTCATGTTGCTAACACAGCGCATTCCGGAGTTGAGCTTTGAGTTGCTGCCACCTGCATGTGGATTCACCGAGGACACCATGACGAGGGTTGTCCGCGCTGCTCAGCCAGGGCCATAATCCAATCCACTTGTGTGGGTGTTTTTCAGCGGCTTTTCTTCTGGGCTTAGCTTCGGCTCTCGGCTTGTGGCTCTGCACGCTGCATCTGTCGCGCCTCTCCCCGAATTGTGCAAGTCGGTTTCGACATGCAGAGTGGCAATCCAGGAATTGCGACTGCCCGAGTCTGATCACACTCGCTGCCGGGAGCTCGGCTTCTGGAGCTGGCAGCCTGCCACGGCTGGAAGCTTGCTGCAGCTGCATCCAGAGTTGCGAGCTGGTGCTGTGCCCTGGTTACTGTCAATCTAGCAGATACACTGCAACAGTGGTTAGATGCGGTGTGGAGCGATCAGGCGGGTCAGCGGTCGGAGAAGATAGCCTTCCTCCGGATACGGCGAATCAAGCAGCTGCGGACTCAACAACGAGTTGTGTTGTCAGGGGTTCAAGGAAAAGATGATCGTCAAACATTTGGACAGCCTGAAAAGCTTTACACTTCAGCCTTCAAACCCGCACCTGCTGTCAGGGAGGTACGGTACAGTAGGTGTGACAAGACATGGCAGAGTTCCTATGTTGGAACCTGAGGCGGAATCGCAAGCAGAAGCCAACGCCAGACCCCTGTGCTCGCACTTTAGATGCTCAATTGGCCTTCAGAGCTTTGTGTTGAGGCCCGGCCAGAAGGCCATCGACCTTATGGGCATGGAGGAGGCGGAGGTCAAAGTCCAGGCCGTGCTAATTACGTCTTCGTGACGTGCTCGCAAGACTGCGATGTTTGTTTGCCCTGGTTCGGGCATAGACAAATCGGGCAGGAGTTGCGCGAGTCTTTCGTGCCAAGCCAGTGGCAGCCTTAGCCGCAGCCAGCGACTGTCATAAGAGTGGGCTGCCGTGGACATGCTGAAGGCTTATAGCCGGGGGAAGGCATGCAAAAGACTTTTCGAACAGGGCGCGACCAGACTCTCACGTCAGTAACCCCTACCGTGCGATGAAAGAGAAGCTCACTTGACCAAAGGAGCTTCACCCTGGGACAACTGGAATCCAAAGGCCGGCGGCATGTTGGACTGCGATTGGCAAGTGGGTCTGGAATGGACAAGCCGCAATTGCAGATTGAAGCCTCCTGATTCCACGGTTTCTTGGAAGGTGTTCTGGTTCGCATCCATGACGGGATCGCCTCGAAGACCAGGAGCGGTCAAAGTGCCTCTGCTTTTAACGTGGGGGTCGCAGTGGCGCTGCCGCTGCCAAGCATTGCCAAGCGGGGCTGGCAGGAAGCATATCTGTTTCAACTTCAGGGCCGCCAATGAAGGCCGGGACGTCTGCTCGAGCATTCTGCCAGCATTGCTTTGCCGCGTGTGACTCGTGCCCGGGTCTCCACGCCCTCAAAGGTAGGGTCAGGCAAGTCTTCGAGCGACACCTGACAGTCCTCACTCCACCTGCCTTACTTGCACTGAGGATAGCTGGGTTGCGCATGCATGCATAGGATGAGTCTTGAGTGTTCAGTCTCTTACCTTGACCCCTTGCAACCTTGCATTGTCCGGCTGTCACACACTCCACTTTTCGGCCGTTTGCTGTTGATTCGTTGATGGTTCATGCAGTGTCAATCGCGTGTGTGTTTTCGGCTTTGGACGGCCAAGGCCGATGTGAAGAGGAGGTCTGAGCCCCCGGATTCGATCCCTGCCAGGTTTCGACGTTCAGATCTTCGTTCCGAAGGCCAAGCTGAAGGAGGCAGAGGATCGGATCCTCAAGGAGCCGGCTCCTCAGTCCTGCTCAGAGAGCGCTGAACTCGAAGAGCCTTGCCGCCGTGCCTGAGAGAGTGAGAGGCCTTGACACGTGTGCAGCCTTCTGCTTCCCATACACTATGGGGGCGCCTTGAGCGCAGAGGTAGGGGTCGCTCCCCGACAGAGAGAGAGAGAGAGAGAGAGAGCTCTGCCTCTTCTGCCAGAGAGAGAGAGAGAGAGAGAGCGAGTGCGTGCGTGTCGCTCCCCGAGAGAGAGAGAGAGAGAGATAGTACTTTAACGAAAGAAAGAAAAGAGTACTTTAACGAAAGCTGGGGAGCCCGGGGTCTGCATCTGCCATGCCGGGAAAGCTCACAGTCTCAAGCCGACTTGGGCTGGACGCTGGACGTTGCGAGCCCCTTCGGGGGAGAGCTTCCAAAAAGCCTTGCAGCCCCCACATGTACCGTTCAGCATGAGAGCGGCAATGACACTTGCTGGGCCGAAGTTTCGCTGAGAGGCCTTCTCGAAACTCATCCTAGCATCATGCCGACAACGCGGTGGCGTCCCGGGCTTGTTGAAGTAGTGACGAATCATAAGTCCGACATAAGCTGATGCTTGCGTTGATTTGTCAGTAACTCGCATCCATAAGCAGATGATAGAGTTTCCTCCAGGCCTTGCAGAAAGAAAGGAAGCTAGAGCAAGCAAGAAGCCCCAGAAGGAAAAAACACAAAGAAGCATAGGAGAGAGAGCAAGAGAGAGGAAGGAAGGGAATCCGTCGTACCGATGGCTGTGCGGGATCGCAGACGGCTGGACCTACGGGGCCTTAAAGCCTGTAAGAACAAGAAGAGGAAAGAAGGAGGAGACGACACGTCGGGGTGTGTGCGCACCAGCGCAGGCAGGGACGGGACGACCTCTTTGCTGCCCCAGAGACAGACAAAGAAAGAGGGAGAGGCGAGCTCGGTACAGTACTCGATGCTCGAGGTTCCATATTTCGAGGCAGGAGATTGACGACTTGGAGGTGCTCCGCTGTGCTGGTGACAAGGTCTTCCGATATTTTCGGATGGCTCGGGCTAGCTTTTGTCGGAGCTGTTCCTGGAAGTAACTTCAGATGTCTCCGGCGTTTGAAGTCGCCGCTCGGTTCAACATGGAGCACCCGTGTACTGGTGACGATCCTGAAGCCGCGATTTGTGATTCTGCAGCCGCCGCGACCTCTCAGGGCGACATGTAACTGTGACACGCCCTGTCAGCAACCACTTGAAGCTTGCTGGCGACAGGAACGACAAGCCTCGTAGCTGAAGTTCTGTGCCACATAGATCATCATAGATCCCTGTCGCATGTAGCATGCCGCAGCGACAAGCTTGGAGCAAAACAGATTTCGCTCCAGCACACAACAGCTCGAGAGTCCGAGCCTGCGCCCGTGCCGAAGAGCTTTCGGCCACAAGTGCCAGCAACGATGCTCCATCCTATGAGCCACAGCAAACAACAGGACTTTCTGTCGAGTTGCCCACGAGTGGAGTAAGCGCTTTTGGGAGAGGACCTGGCGCTGGGACTGCAGAAGGCTTCGGCACTCTTTGAAGCCCGATTGCGGCAGATGGAGGCGGCCAAGGACTCCGGGAGCAAGATCCTTGCAGAATCTTGCAGCTGCCGTTGAACTGCATGGCGCAGGATCAGGAGCTGGCTACGCTGCGGGAGAGGGCCAGTGCTGCACTCCGCAAGGCTCTCTGTGGCGTGTGTTCAAGTGTTCTTCAGAAGCCGCACCTGAACTTCAGTTTGTTCTTTGCACGTGAGTTTGCAGGTCGAAGAGCAGCGAGCTCTTGAAGTGCAGGGCCTGGCCCGGTCCCTTGGACAAACTTCATTGCGGGGCGCGGGGCGTTCGTTCTGACATAGATTCGTTTGGTGAAGGCAGCTGGAACAGGAGCGAGCAGCGCGGGATGCAGCTCAGTACCACATCGAGAGCTTACAGCAACTCAGCTGGACTAGGCGCTTTCAGATTTCAGGCTTGTTCTGGCCCGTTGTCCATCGACGCCCATGATAGTCTGATGGTCTTTCCTCGAGCTCTGGTCTTCACGAGGAGGATGGTCGAAGAGCTGCGGCAAGAGGCCTTGGATCGACCCTCGGAGGCTGCCCGGCTTCCGGGATCAGGACATGTCGAGATGTGTTGGTCTGGGTTTCCGGTTGTACCGATTGTTACAAGTGATGCGAAAGAGCATGCAAGTAAACCTCCTCAGCCCCTCCGAGCCACTTCTGGAATGCAAACATCCTTAAATGTGTTCGACTGCTGTGTCGTCGATGTGTACTTGCATCCTCTCGCACGGTCCGTGATGCTGGGTGTGTTTTTGTCACTCGTCGTTTGAGTTTTAGTCGCGTCGTTGGTTGCTCTTCCCGAACTCTGCGGACAAGATCAGACACGGGCCTTGCTTCGAACTGCCAATGACTGTGCCTGCTTCAGTCCCGGGTCATCAGCTTCCGGAAAAATGGGGCGTCGCCGTCGCCAACTAACTCGTAACTCGAGGAGCCTGCGGCAGTCACCCGTGTGTTGCTTCTGCAGGCTGAAGCCTTCCGCTTGCGAGAGCAGTCAAGGCAGCTCCGTGAACAGTGCCCCACTCGGAGCAGTTTGGAGACCGCTTTCAAAATGTGAGCAGAGCCGAATGCTCTCGACAAGTCGCTGGCCGCTAGCCGTTACTTCCAGAAAGGCCTTCCAAGATGAAATGTTGAGGTTGGCCGAGACGGAGTCCAGTCTGAGAGCTTCGCGAAAAGGTCTGGAGGAGGGGAAGCGGAAGTCTCGTGCACACGCCCATGTCCAGATCTTTTCATCCGTCTCGAATGCGACTTTGAGATCTTGTGGCCGGGAGGATGCGCAGTCCGCCCAAGAAAAGCTGCAAGAGAAGTTGCGAAAGGCAGAGCGCCAGCTGAAAGAGAAGGCCGGCTGCTGAGGAAGTCATGCAAATCCGAGACTTCACGGCCTCGCCTTGCATCTTGATGTGCAGGCTGCTGTGCCGAGTCAAGCTCAGTTGCAGGGACACTTCGCGCTGTGGAGGCTTTTCAAATTACATGGCTTCGCGTGTTGCGCTGAGGACCCTCCCTGTCGGCAGCTCGGTCGCCGATCCAGTTCCGAGAAGTCTCCCAGCAGAGGCAGGGTGAGCCTTGGGCCCTGGCATTCGGCCGTGCTGAGCCATGGCAGGCTGTCCAGTGGTCTGCACCCTTGCCGGAGCCGTTGGGACTCAGCGGTTCTCATCCTCGTTGTGCATTCGATTCTAATGCGAGAATCGAGGGGTGCACGAAACCTGTATGAAGATGTTCCTCTAAGAGGCGAGGTGGAGCGTCCTTCTGGTCCTTCTCCTCTTGTCTGTACAGGAAACGACAGGTTGGTAGTCTGCGGCATCCAAGTCGAGTGGCAGTATGAGTTGAAAGTAAAGGCTCCAAACTTCTCCATTGCGAGTCCCAGTGTGCAACTCGACATGCCTCCGCATTGGCCAAGGCTTCCCGTCGAACCCGGCTACGAGGGCTATGCGGACGAGCGCCCCGGACGTATCGCAGTTTTTTCGGGCACTGTGGCCAGTTGTGACCTTCGCGTTTGCTTGGACGGGAACGGCAAAGTCTTGGCTGTCGCATCTGGTGGAGGCGGCCCAGCTATGCCGAGCAGCCGCCTGATTCGTCTGGCTACTGGAACGATCCGACCTCCAGGCAGAGAGGGCAGCCAGTCCTAGTTATAATTATTTGCTGGCAGCTGTATCTTCAAGGCTGTCGATCCAATCTTTTGAGCGCGCCGAAACGTGGCCCAGGCAGCAATACTATGCGGATCAGCCGCCTGGTTCCACTGGCTACTTGCACGATTCGTCCTCCAGGCCGGCACATGACAAGTGGCACGGGCTCAAGGCAAGGGCGGGCAACGGCAAAAACTGGACTGCGCCGAAGCGGAAGACACGAGGAAAAGGCATTGCGCATACGAGTACCCAGGTGGATGACGATCATGGAGCAAGAACAGGTTCCCAGTCCTTAGAGCTCTAGGGATCGTCCGGCCGTTCTTGAACGATCCAGGGAAGTGGGATGCAACCCCCAACCGCGGTACGCATACATGCCACAGTTTGATCATGACATTTGTCATTGACATGGCAGCCTTTCACTTGACAACTCCAGAAAGTCCTGTCACGGGCCATTGGCAATTGGGTGCGACATGGATGTGTTGGGTGCAGTGAAGTCAGCTTCTGCTTTTCCGAATCGTGTATTTCTGGGCGGAATCTTGGCTGTCGCATCTGGTGGAGGCGGCCCAGCTATGCCGAGCAGCCGCCTGATTCGTCTGGCTACTGGAACGATCCGACCTCCAGGCAGAGAGGGCAGCCAGTCCTAGTTATAATTATTTGCTGGCAGCTGTAGCTTCAAGGCTGTCGATCCAATCTTTTGAGCGCGCCGAAACGTGGCCCAGGCAGCAATACTATGCGGATCAGCCGCCTGGTTCCATTGGCTACTTGCACGATTCGTCCTCCAGGCCGGCATGTGAAACACGGCTCCGGGTTTCTGTTTACACATGACGCGCCGAGTTCGTGCCTTTGTGCTGTTGATTCTGTACCTGCACCAGAACACCTTGTGCACGTCCATCTAAGTCTAGGTCAGAGAACAATCCAGGAAATCTGCTGATAGTGCTTAGCAGCGCATAGGTCCGAAGCCTCTGGCGAAAGCTGGCGAACACAGTCGATCAAATTATCCTGGGCAACGAAATTGCCCTCACACAGCCTGATAAATCAAGATAGGCATTGCACCGCTACCTAGCCTTGTGCAACATCACTTGGACCTGCACTTCGTCATGTCGTTGTCTCCGTTTGTCTGTATGTGCTTCATCTGACACTGTTCGCTCCTGTCGTTAGTTGAACAGTCGCGGTAGTCAGTGCATGTCAGTGCTGAACTTGAGAGTCCAAACCCTACTGTAGCTTGAAGCCCGACAGCATCTAGGCCTAAACAGCTGGAGCCCCAACCCACAGTGCCCTTATCTGGCGATTCCGAGAGCCTCAAGACTTCGCAGCCAGACCTCCAAAGCATTCGATATCTGAAGCTCTAGCAACAGTTCGAGGCCGTCGAGGCCGTATGGTTTCACGTGTCATCGAGTGAGTATGTACAGATATATATGATATGTGATAGGTGTATTCAGTTTTGTGAAAGTCTGGACAGGTGTCGCCTCTGTGGCACTTTTCGGGGTCTGTTGTTGTTGCCGGGCTCAAGACGGCATCGGGTTCCAACGCTTACAAGATGTGGTTCAGATTGGCTGACAAGCAAGTATCCCGCAGATCCGTCCATGGCAGGGAAAGCGAAGAAGAACCAGTATTTTGCCCAACTACCAATCACAGTATCGACCGCAGATTTTGAAAGGACGGGCGTGCATGACGGAAACCTCGTCCCTGAGCATCTGAACAGTTCGAAGAACCGTGCATGCCAATGCTGTCGAATGTACGCCCAACTTCTGCAGCACATCTGGTGGAGGCGGCCAAGCTATGCCGAGCAGCCGCCTGATTCGCCTGGCTACTGGAACAATCCGACCTCCAGGCAGCGAGGGTAGCAAGTCCTGGTCCTAGCAGCTATTGCTGGCAGCTGTAGCTTCAAGGCTGTCGATCCAAGCACCGTTGCCTGCCCAGATCATGAAGACATGCAGCGGAATGCAGGTAATATTGTCCCGGCGTGCACTCTTAAGATCCCCTTCCGTTCTGCATGAGACGGGCTTGTCTTCGAAGAACTCAAGTCGCAGACTTGTGCACCGTACGTGCTAGATGATTACATGTTCAGCCTGTATGGGCCACAACGGGAGGGGAAATGGCAAGTGAGGCTGCAAATGCAGCTTCCATGGGTCAATGATTTCATAGCGCTTGCAGAGTATCTCATTGAATCGAGTGTCATGTGTGTGGGCAGGCAAGATGCTTCTGCCGACCAGGCGCCCGGGCAAGACAGCTCCTGGCTTGACTCAGCCAGCAGGCAGAGACGGGAAAGGGGATTTGATCTCGACGGCAGAGGACCATGAAAATTGTGTTGTCGGCCAATTGATCCGTCATCAGTTACGTGTGCGTATCTGTAAAAAGCACTATGTGCATATAATATACATGCATGCGACCCACTACCTGTTCAAGTTATCTATAATCATGGTCTTCGTTTCTGGGGCATGAGCGAGGGATTGAGGGAAAGAGAAGGAGCGAGGGAGAAGCGGAGGATCTCTGTTTACGTTGTTAAAGTTTGTCCCATGGGCAGTGGGTACAAGCTGGTGAACAGCTCCCATGCCGACCGCGCATCCCTAAGCCCAAGAAGGAAGAACAGGAGGAAACCATCTGAGAGAGAGAGGATGAGAGGGGCAGGCCCGGAAAGATGCAGAGAGACAGAACCGAACACTCTTTTAGATTGATGTGGAGGAGCCTGGGCCTGAAATCAAAAGAGCTTGCGAGCTTGCGGCAGGTTCGCGGCTCCCGAACATCCTGAGCAAGTCCAGTGGCCCCAGCCGGGCTTCGGAGGCTTCTGAGCTTTTTTGCTGTGTGTTTCAGTCCTTCTGCCTCTCAGAAGCTTGTGACATCGCCACTATGTAGCACCGCTTGCTCTCCTGGGCGAACGGGGAAGCCGATCGTTCATCTGAACGTGTTCGCTATGCCGTGTTCGCCCTCCCACCAGCTTCATGATGACCTGTTTGAACTACCCCAGTCGATGCTGGCTGTACCCTGGACTAAACACTTGCGCATTCATGGGTTGAACAAGCGGAGACCTGCCCGAAACCTGGACACATGAAGCATGACTCTCCGGCTCCGCACCCCCAAGCCCGAAGCCCACTAAGCCCAGACCCAGACGAAGCTCAGAATTTTTAACTCTTTCTTGCAGTAGAAAGATGGTAGCCCGGGCGGGCTGGTGCTCATGACCGGCCGGCTGAGCCCTGAGCTGGATGCGCGGGATGGAGATGCCACGGAGGCCCGGGCCTCGGCCCCGGCGGGACCTTCGATCAGACATGCAGCAATGGTGCCACACTCCACACGCAACATGCTGAGAGCGTTGCGGGCGTCAGAGGTCATGTACGAAATGGATTTCGACTGTGCTCCAGAAGGACTGCCCGCGACCGAAGCTGAACTGGGAATCTGCAGAATCCACCCATTGAAACGTGCATCACGCGTCTCGAATCATATAGAGCCAGCCAGTAGCCCTTGAGATGACTGATGACTCAGCCCGGCATGCGCTTGTACCCGCAGTGTGTGTATAGTGTTAGACTGTTAGACTGTTACAGCAACCTCCAGCACAGCCGAGTACCGTGTGCTCGCGCACACCCAGGTGAGCCCTTCCAAGACCACAGCGGTGCACCCAGGAAAGGAGAAGACCCAGGCTCTTGCCTCTGCTTAGTCCAGAGCACCAGGGTTCACGTTGAGCAGCAGGGCTTATGTGTGCTGCAGATCCTCATGCCGCACGGCCTTTGTGGCCAAAGTCATGAAGTCCCGAATTTCGACGCAAGGCCTTTGGGTCTACCACACGGAGACAGGAACCAGAGAATGAGGAGGAGGAGGACGAGAAGCCAGACGAGACCCTTTTCAGCATTGGAGGTGGTGCTAGGTACTGCATTATGGAATGCAGCTGCGTTGACGCATTTCTCATTCAAAGCGTGCCTTGCGTTCCTGGTGAAGACGCTGATAGCCTCCATGTCTCACGAGAGTGAGCTGCAGCTGTAGCAGGCACTTAGCGGGTCTGGCCTGTGCTTTCGTCTTAGCTTCGTGACAGTGAAAAAGATGCAGCTTCGTAAACTGCAGATCTGGGCAGTGCACTTGTGCACTGCATTCGGCGCTGCCAGGATCCTATAGGATTTCCGAACGCTTCGCAGTACCACCATTGTTTTGACTTGTTGCCCGAAACAGGTCCTGACTCGTGTTTTCGCCTTTATGTCTTTGCGCGTGCGCTTTTGCCGCTGTCCCAGCCCAGGAAGCGCTTTGGAGGGTTCCCGTCGCAACTTTTCGAAGCCTGGCGCCTCATCATCCGTCCACCGCGGCGGAGGCGCTGGGCGGGAGATGCAGAAGCCGGAGCTTTTTTGCATCACTACTGCGAGGTATCCAACGAAGTCCTTGGGCCCAGCTGCCCTACAGGTGCGTCGGGTTCCAGCGCCGAGAGTCGAAGCATGAAAGCACTTTCGCCGCTGGTGAGGTGATTCTCCCTCGATACGACGAGTCTCGCCGTCTAAGCCAGCCGTTAGAGCGGCATGACCTTGCGCCTTTGCTGCATGAAGCCGACATGGTTTTTCATGTTAGGCGGCTAAGAAGAACCCTCGGTGACTGCCGTGCTTCCCCAAGGAGCTGCAGAACAAGCAGGGCCTGCGGCTCCAGTGTGTCTTGGATGCACATGGCCTGAAGGCGGCGGGGCACTTGCTTTTTTTTTTTTGTGTTAAGTCTCCAGCTCGGACTCCTGCATTGAAGGTAGTAGCTTTGCCTTGGCTTGTCACTATCACTATCCCAACAGTACTGTAGGGTGTGGTGAGTATGGTTTCGTCTGACGAGCATGGTGTTGGCGGCGTTTGCTACACTGCCTGGGCTGTCGCCGAATCTGGTGCCACTGCGCCGCGGCATGTGCCCTGACGGTGTGGTGTCAAAGTGTGGGCCTTTAGCGGTTAGTGGCAAGCATACGACTGCTTAGACATTGAGTAGTCTGCTTTCTCTGCCGGGATTCTGTTTGAGTGTTCGATCTGAGCTTGTTTGCGCTGACGGGACATGACTCCGTGGGCTGAAATTGGAAGCCTTCCAGTTGCAGGTAGCCACTTCCGACCGGCTGCATGCACCGGACGAGTGCCTTGCGTCGCTCGGTTCTGATCGGAAGCACATGGACCGTCCAGGAAGAAACCTTGAGCAGCGCGTGATGTTGGAAGACGTCGGTCTTGTCACCTGGGTGGCCTCCCAGGTGATCTTCTGTCATGGCAGCAGCTCCTGCCGCGTGGATGCCTTCCAGGTCATGCCCTGGCTCTTCGAGCAGCTCGGAGTTAGACAGAATTCCTTTGCTCCTCGCGGCGCAGGGCAGCCATGCAGGTCTCAGGCGTCTACTCGTATGGCCTAAGGCACCCTTGCCATCCTCCGAGGTACAAGCTTACTGTTTTTGCGTTTGACTTCTCGGGCTCCGGACAGTCTGATGGCGAGTACGTGACGTTGGGCTACCATGCGCCTTCGACTGAAATCGCAGTTTCCTCCCAGCTTCCGGTTTTCATGTCAGCCCGGAGCCTGCAAGGAAGAGGATGACCTGCGTGTCGTCATCGACTATCTGGTGAGCACCGGTCAGGTCTCGAGTATTGGCCTGTGCCTTGCCGGTACGTGAGGAACAGGGTGGATGCAGATACAACCGCAAAGGCAAGGACCCCAAAGGGAACTCAGCCACCTCAGCCGGACAGCTCTATCGAATCGCGGGTTATCAGCACAGGAGAAGACAGGATTTTAGGGTGACCCACGGCTGTCCGGGGCTGTTGGAGGAAGGCTGCCAGTCTCTTTATGGAAGCGAGTGCAACATCAACCAAGCGTAGGATGGCCATCTATGAGCACCGCTTGCCAAATCTCGTTCAGGTGGGGAAAGTCCATGGGCGCTGTGGCCGCTCTTTTCCGCACTGCGAGGGATCGCAGAGTGGATGCGTGCGTGCTGGACAGGGCACGGCGGTCGTAGGGCTCACCCGATGCTGATACATGCACGCATGCAGACAGTGAGGGGCTCAGCCCTTCGTTCAATCGTTCATGCACCCATTTCTTCGCACCCACATATTCGGACGGTATGTCTAATCTTAAGATTCTTACATGTGTTATCTGTCTACACATGCACACACACACACACATGCGCACACGCGTACAGTGTAAACCAAAACCAAGAAAGACACCGGCAGACAGACAGACAGACAGACAGACAGACAGACAGACAGACAGACAGACAGACAGACAGACAGACAGACAGACAGACAGACAGACAGACAGACAGACAGACAGACAGACAGACAGAAGAGTTCGACAGACAGACAGTAGAGGGACAACTGTATGAAGGTATTATGTATGTATGTATGTATGTATGTATGTATGTATGTATGTATGCATGTGCGTACGTACTTACTTTGGTAAGTATATATTGTACGTATGCATGGATGGATGGATGGATGGATGGATGGATGGATGGATGGATGGGTGGATCGATGCATGGACGGATGGATGTATTTCTATATATGTACATCCAACAGACACCTTTATGCGAGGCAGTTGATTTACATGTACCGTCTATGCGGTTCCCGTTCTCAGCCAGGATTCCCCGTTTGCAGACTTCAGAAGCGTCGTCCACGACTATTGCACCGAGACGTGTCCCGGCTTTGGGCAGTAAACACTGTACCCGAAAATGGCAGACTTCGGTGGCATGACTCTGGTCGCCATCTCCGAGCCTGAGTTTGCTCTCGAACACCGGAGGTCCTAGGTGCTGCAAGCTGCTTGGTGGTTCTGATTCTGGCGCATCCAGGTCGGCACTGCAATGGGTCCCAGCTACGTTGGTCGACTTCTTCCTGGCCCGTGTGAGCTTGGCGGTGCAGGAGCGCGCAGCTTGGAAGCCTACTCTTGTTTTGAGGACACTCGGTTTTTCGAACCAGGCAAGCGTATAACTGCTCACACAAGGCCCGCACACCCCATGTCTGCCAAATTCGCCGGCCGGAGCCGATGCAACAAAGTTCACTCAGGTGGGCCTTGACCCCCGCCGCCTGCAGCCCAAAGAGATGGCACCACAGTGCCACTGCCTCCGGGAACGAAGTTAGAGGGCCAATGGTGGTCTGCGCGGTGTTTTACAGTGCATGCTTGAAGGTGGAAATGTTGCTACCATCGAGATGTCCTGTCCCTGCCGAGTTAAAGGTCCGGCTTTCTTCCTGGTGGGCGAGAGTGACCGTGTGGTGCGGCCGCAGCAGGTCCAGTCCTTGCATCAGGCACCTATCCGACGGGCAGTCATGAACGGGACAGGACTTACCATTGTGCCATTGTCCTTCCGACAGGTCATTGCTCATGGCTGTCAGTGACGCACTTAGACTAAATAGACTACGGGGCCTTACCTGGGTGCGTACTGGTTACCGGCATCAACATGGGTACAGAGCGTCGCAGGCCAGTGACCCAGTCGCATGCGAGTACACCAGCTATTTTGATATACTGATATACTTCGCATTACTTCGTGAACTAAAGAGAGAGAGACAGAGAGAGAGAGAGAGAGGGAGAGAGAGAGAGAGAGATATATATATATATATATATTGACAGCTGCATTCGGCATCCAGAACCACTCCGGAGGCCTGGGGTGGCGAGAGTCAGCTGGCGACCTTCACAGGTGGCCACAACACCGACAGGCACCTCGGTTGAGAATGGGCTTTTTTGGCGTTCACAGGTGCCCATGTCGACTCCTGATGTGATCTTTTCTAAGCGTAAGCTCGGGGCCAAACCCTGGCCGTCGCATCGAAGGCCGTCGACAGTGCTGGAGCAAGCAGCCCGGTTCATGTGGGACACTTTCCTGCAATAGGGCGTGACGGTGATAATTAATATGTTGGCACCTTGGCCCAGCCTGGGGTAGCACCAAAGCCAGCAGGTTGATCCGGAAGATGGGAAGTTCTTCAAGTTATTCGATCTTGTCCCTATTCGCAGATATCAGATGTCCCACGCGCCCAACGAAGACCGCACACGGCGGCACAGCCATCAGCTAACAGCAGGCCAGCACAAAACACGTCATACGTTCATGCCACGTACAAGAAAGCTCGCCTCGAGGGCTAGCGATGGCTCGCGGAGTGCCTTCCCGAATCGTGAGTGGTGCGGAGGGGTAGTTTCGGGGGCGCATGGACGGGCAGGGTGGCCCTATTATGGGCACCCGCCCCAGTGTTCAATTGAACGCAGACAAGAGGCATTCAAAGGAGAAGCGTGGAGCCAATGATGCTGATGATGCTGGGTTCTCGGCGTGTCTTGCAGGGTCAGGGGGGCTTTCCAGGCTGCAGGGGTGCCAACAAGCTCGCATCCAGCCCCTGCGCCCAATGCTGCCATGTCTCATATTGCTCTGGCTTATAAGCCTTAAACCTGACAGTCAAGATGCCGGTTGCTCGCCCTTTGTTGGAAAATTCCTGCTTTGTGCCAACCTGCAGCCTAAACTTCGCCAGACAAGCGGGTCATGAGTTTGTTGGTTCTTTGTCGGTGAATACATTGATTGGTAACTGGAGGGAGCGATCCAGCATCCCAACGATTCACTGTATGTGCACGTAAAATCCCATCAGAGTGAGAAAATCGTATCTGCGTTATTGAATTCGAAGCTTCTGGAGCTGCTTGGGGGAGAAGGCTTCTATCTCGTATGTGCCTCAAAGGAGTCTTTACGGAGTGCTGCTGAAGCAGATGCCCTTCTTTGCGGAGCAGTGGATGCCTTCCTGGCCCTAGACTCAGCCGCAGCTCCAGCTCGTATGGTCGTATGGTAGTTATTTTGAGTGTCTTGTTTGAGGACAAGCCGCCTTCTCGACTCAACGAGCTCAACGGGCTTGGCCTTCTTGGGAAGGCAGGGCAAGGACGAAATGGCCCAATAGACCTCACGTGCCGTGCTTTTGCAACTGCCTCCTGCAGCCTCGAAACATCAGACCGGATCCATGCTCGGAGTCTAAGGCCCGGATCGCTCAATTGTGCTGGCGAATGTGTTACAGCTACAGCTTTAAATTGCTCATGAGGGTTAGGATGGCTTTTGACCATCCTGCAAGTCCGTACATTTTGCAAACTGTACTGTAACTGGGCATGGATTATTCCAGCATGCCTCCGCAGTCTCAGCAATTGGATTGTCCTTGCCGAGGGCCGTGCTCCAGCATGGGCGTGTTTGCAATTCCGTGGAGAAGAGTTCTTGCAGCCAGGAAGAGGACATGCTCGCTGCGGCGGTCGAGCAGTACGTCGAGCAAAGAAGCTCACATGCTATTCATATAAATATAAATATAGATATAAATGTATAAATAATATATATATATATATATATAGCTTTCCGTCGTCCGGACAGCGCCTTGCGCAAAGGTGTAACGTAGCGCCAAGATCTTCAGGGAAGAGTAGTTGCCTCTGCACATGGGGCCGGCCATGCAAGCGTCGCCATCAAAGCCTGCATGCTAGAAGCTCTGTCGTTCACGCAGTCACAGAGTATCACGTCACCGACGCCAAGTGATCACAGAAGCTTTGTGTCTACTTTCCGTGGGCCATCGATGTGACCCGTCGGCTACATCTATGTTCTGTGTGCAGTGAAGTGACAAAATCCAAGTGAGAGGTTCACACCAACGATTGGGGGTGGTAATCGTCGGTCATGGTGGTGAGAAGTAAATAAAGCATTCAGATAGCTGCTACAGCAGCTACAGTACTACAAATGCCGACAAGATGAATTCGGAGATGATAGTCAGGCCACCTGCCATATTATGATCCACAGTGGATCAAGTGACTCCGCATCACTAGAACTCATCTGAGCGCTCACCGCGGTCTGGAGCCGAACCGAGGACAGTCTCTGGATCGGGCAATTGACCATTTCCTCCTCCGAGGCGCTCGGTCACCTTATCGTCGACAGCCCGTAAGGCACCCGGCCCCGGCGCGTGTGCAAGATTTTGAACAGGTGGAGCGCCGCCAAGCGCTACGCCAGTGTGGCAGCACCTGGCACAGAGCCACATTGTGCAGGACCCCGGTCCCAAGATGGCTTGACACTGACGTTGGAGTGGCTGCCACATGTTTCCCAGGTTTGGCTGCAGAAGTGATGAACAAGGGGCAAGCGGTTCTACGTAGAACTCACACACGCCAATTACCACAGAACATGCACTGCCAGTTTCCGGTAAAGGATCAGGTTTTCTCGAAGGCCGTTGAAATGTCGCGGAGCTGGACCGGAAACTATCAGTTTAGGCTTTCGTCTCAAAGCTTGAGCCTGACGCCACCGAGCTTGCAGGCCATGCCGGTGACCTCAATGGGGGGCCGCGCAGTCGACGCCCGAACATGGCAGTTTGGACGCCCGCGTTGAGCCGGGGCCCGCAGCATGTGTTGCCGGCACCCGAGGTGGTTCCTGGAGATGGCGACAGTGAACTCTTTTCAGTTTAATGAGGGCTTTGCTCTCACGAGGATCCAGATGTTGCGCGCATAGTTGAATCATTTACTTTACACGGCAGTCTCGAAACCGAGCGCCAAACAGTAGGCACAGCCTTGAAATTCTTGAGGCTGTTTCATAACATGATGGTTCAAGGGTTCCTATTGGTTGATTCTAACATTTCAAGTCTTGCAGAACAAGAGTTGTACCCTAAGGACGAGTCCGAAACAACCCCTGAATCATGCAGTGGACTCAGAATTCGTAATGTCAGCAGACTCTGGGACAACGGGGCAGACATCCCGGAACTGCACTACTCATTTTCAATTGGGTCACTAGCTCTTTGCCGGGAGGTCTCTCCAGCTGCCCTTGAACTTCTTGCCAGAGCAAGTTCTGTCACGAGTACTCAACGGTGCTCAAACCCCGCCTGACGTATCGGTCTGCCGTAGCACTTTTCATGTACTGTCTCCAACCACATTCGTCACGGAAGTTTGTGGAAGTAGATCAGGGACTTAGAACAAGGGGCCACAAGTGTTTGCAACGCGATTGGAGCTAGAGTTGCCGAATCGCACCTGCCTGACCTCGACAGTGGCAACTGCCTGCCAGTCTAGGAAAGAGGTGCGTGCCTGCGTGCCCTGCCTGCCGATTTAGAGCCTCGGTAGAGCCTCCGAGAGCCGAATCCTTTGAGGGTCGAGTTGTCCTTGCCCAGACACGCGGGAGCTGCAGCTGCCATTCCCGGCCGAGGTGACAGGGAATAGTGCACTGGGTGGAGGGGCGCTGGGAGAGCATCTGCACTGCGAGGGGGTCTGCCGTCAGTCTGCATTGAGGGGGCGAAAGAAAAGAAGCGGAAGAAGGACAAGGGCAAGAAAGAGAAGAAGCAAGCGCCCAAGACCGATTCAGACAGGTGTGGTTGCTCCCCCTGCCGCTGCATCGCGCACATGTGTTTGCGTGGTGTTGCATTTGCTCCAGTGTCGTGCCTTCGGTGCATGTCGTGTCAATGAGTCGCCCTGAGGTCAGCTCGCCAGCCAGAGACTGCTGATCCCTGGGCGAGCCCAAACAGCGCTTGAGCTGCATCTCAAGCGCTTGTCTCCAGGAGTTTATCCATCCATTGCCTCTTGTCCACCGTATTTTTCGGGCGTCGTAGAGAATCCCTCGCGGATTTTGACACTGCGTGTGCCAATGGTGAGGTGTTCCGGTGGCCCCAGAGCAGCCCGAGGAGGGACAGAAGATCGAAGCACTCAAGGCCACTTCAAGCTGACCCACGAGCAAGTCCCACGAAGCTGAATCGATTTCCGATAGCTTCTCCAGAAGAGCCTGCGGCATTGAGGTGCTTGCTTGGTGTTTAGAGATTGTCGGAAAACTGGGGCTGATCATGGCAGGCCATGGGCTTTGAAGAAGCTCGAATTCGCACCTCGGCCTGTGGAGAGCAGGGGCATTCGGTGAAAGCACTCTGATGTGCGGCTCCGAGGACAAGTCCTGGAGGCCGTTGGTGGCAGTGTAGAGAAGGCGGTGCCAGTTCTTTTGGCGGATGAGTAACTACGCAGCCCAAGGCTGTAGTAGCATCTGCAGCTTGTTGAAACCTCTGTCGAGGGCAGGCGGCGCACGGAATGTTTTCGATGTGCACCGTAGTAACCTCAGGGGAAGCTGTCGACCAGAAGTCCCTAATATGCTGCTTCCGACGAGCCGATGTTCTGCCACAATATTCCTTTGTATTCCAACGCCCATGCCGCTCGATGCCTGCGTTGCAAAGTAGACGCCGGAGCGAGGATCAAGCGATTCCACCACACCCTCTGGTTTGATAGCTGCATGGTCAATACTAGGAAATTTGCTCCGCGTTAGTTCCATGTGCTTGTGGTGGTGGCTGTTGCGCTGTTGGCGGCAGCAATTGTAGTGGTCAAGTGAAGTGATTCCACGAAAGCAGGCCCGGGCTTGACTTTGGCACTCGGCCTGCTTTGGCTTGGGATCGACGGCAGCACCACTTCCATGAAGTGTTTGCAGCCGTCCACGTCCTGCTATTACTGTTGTCTTGAAGTCCAAGATCCCTCGTCGCCGCCCTGTCTGATGAGCTTTTACTCCGGCTGTTGCACCAAAGCCCCAACTAGGTAGATAAGACTAAGACAGCACAGAAGTGAGATCATGAACCCGGCATGGAGTACTCGCATCAACAGAGAGGAAGTGAAGGACAAAAGAGCACTTGTCGTTTCAACCGGCACAACCTCTGCCACTCATCATGTGCTGGTAGACTGAATCTTCTTCCGTGAAGGTCCAGCCGCAGGGACTGCTCTGTGCTCTCGATACCTCTTTTTCACATGTGATTATAGTCTGCCTGTTTCAGGTGCGTGACGGCCTCAGGGCAGAAAAGACCGGTGGGTTTCCGAATGCTGGATGTAGCAGTCCTAGTGTGCAGTGATGTAGCTTAGAGTTGAGGGTCGTCAACAGGACGTCCAGGGTGAGGGTAAAGTTAAGGCACTTTGAGACCACCTGCATTGCAGACCCGATCCGAAGCAAGTGGAGTTCTCCTTGTTCGGCCACAACTCACAATTTCTGTTTGAAACCAGCCCTGCGAGCAAGCAAGACCAACCGTTCAGCGTCTGACTTTCTTAGAGTCTTAGACACACACCCACCTAATGCTGATCCATACGAAGTTTTTGATCAGGGGGTGAACAAAACAGCTGCCTCCAGCTACGCGGCAGGGTCCCCGGAAGTTCATTTCGTGGGGCTTCATGGGAACTGGGTGAGGATAGAAAGCACCCAGACTGTTGAGGGTTGCTGGCAGTGCCGTCGAGATGGAGGCTTGTAAGAGCAGTAACCTCCAATCTCTGTGCGACTAAGGGAGATCTCCTATGGATGAACGGATATCGGTTGCGACGGCTTCTCACTTGGATCGCGGGGGACTTACCATGCAGAGAGCATGGCTCAAGCCAAAACCAACAAGCAGCATCCAAGGCGTCGTCCATGCTCAGCACACGTTCTTCGCAGCACAAACCAAGCAAACCAACCAGTCGGCGACACGCTTGCCCGATTCGGAGTTTTGAGTTCTCTGGAAACATGGCTCCGGCAGGCAGGGCTTGTCTTGGGACTCTTTCGTAAAACGCCGTGATCGAAGACTTTGAGCAGTACACTCATGTTGAACTGACGGTTTGGGTGCACTGCCAGTACCAAGGCTTCTCGCAACGAATCACTGGTCAGTTGACCGGCACTGTTGTTTGAGTATCTGCTGTTGCCACACGCGAGCGCAACAGCGAGAACCACCGTTGCCCTGGCCCTTCACGTGCTGCGCGGAAAGCTATGATCCCATGCAGAAGCAGTGTCTCCAATAAGATGTGCAAAGGAGGTAGGTGTGTGTGTGTGTGTGTGCAGCTCAGCAACTGTTGGTTCGCACTCGTGCTGCCAGTGTCGCTGCAGGTCGTTGACAACGGTGTTTAGAGGCCTCGGCGAGACAAAAAGTCGGAAGCCGACAGGGGCCATGTTCAAAAGAAGCCTGCTGCATTTCAGATCTACCGGTCCTAGGTTTCGTTTCGCAATGAGATCTGACATCAAAGTCGCAATAATTCAATAGCCCTTTTGTGGAGTGAAGCCATGTCCGTGTCTCACTTGAAGCATCGCGCAAGCCCATAAGTGGCTTTGAGGGGGCCGCCGCAACATAGGCGAGAGAGTCCCGGTAGACAAAAAGCTGTGCAGAACGAGAGGGACCACAAGCCCGATACAAAGTGTCGATCCATTTGACTGAGGTGCGAAAGCCAAGATCTCCGTGTCCTGCTTGTACCCTCAGTTACACCCTCCGCCCAGACTCCGAGGCTCAGCCTCAAGGGCTCGTAGCAAGCCGAGGAAAGAGAACCTCAGGCAATCTCAGAGTCCAAAGATGTCCAAAGCGAGGAGAAAAGGAAGGGAATCATGGCTAAGGCCCTCCGCTATGCCACCCGTCTTGCTCCTTTGCACCAGGTGCTTAAGGTTTGCACAGACTTGACTAGACCGGGCAGCAGAGCAGGAGCCTTGCGGTTCAGAAGCAGCAGTGGCAGCTTTCTCCAGAAGTCCGTTCCAGTGAGGAAGTTCAAGAAGGAATCCCGAGCACGAAGGTCAGTTCGCGAGCTTGGGCCCAGTCCAAGTTAGATGCAAGGAAGCGGTAGCTACAAACATCAGGAGTACACATTGAATTTCCCCGGCTATGGACGAGACGCCCAAATCAGCCGCTGGCGTCTCTGTGCTCGCGGACGGCTTGGCTGTCTCACATTACGTAGAAGCGTTGGAGGCTGGGCAGACTGCAGAGAGGCCTAGGTTTTAGGGTCTTGCTTCCATGCGCTGGTAGGCACGGACCCCAAGGAGCCCTCGAAAGACCGGACAGGCAGGGGCAAAGTGGTCTTCTGAGGCCAGGTAGAGCCTGTAGCCGCTGGAGGCTCCCAGAGAGGTGGCCGCGGACGTCCAGGATGTTACAGAGGCTCAGGTCAGAACGCTGTGTTTTTGCCGTCTAGGTCTTTCGTGCACCGGAGTGCCGTTGACACAGGTTCCTCTGTCTTTGATTTAAGAAGCAACTAAGAGGGGACAGCAGACACTTGCACAGGGCACCGCGCCAGACTCCCCGCCGAAGGCGGAGGATGTTGCCTTGGTAGATAAATCGCTGCACTGAGCTAGCCGGGCCATCTGTGAACCGCTAACAGGATCCTCTCCAGTTTGGGGGTGACCTGGAACTGGAGCTAGACTCGTTAGAGGCTGCATCTTGGCAGCGAGATCGGGTGACTGGGCTTGGGATGCCTTTCATGGATTGAGTTGTATGGATCTCTGAGTTTTGGCAGAGTCTGGGCTCAACTAAAGGATCTCTGAATTCTATGAGTAGACAGGTAGGCCCGTTGAGCGGCATTTGAGGTTAACTTGCATTGTCATGTGATACGGCACAAAGGCTGGGCCGAGGATCGCACTCCCTGCCCCTGCCGAGCGAGCCGACAGGCACGGGGCGGACGTCATCCTAAGTGTTTGATTTTGAGTCTCCCGTTTATTCGGGAGATGTCTCTAAGTATAGGCTATGTACCCTAGCTTGGTCGAGTCAAGAAGTTGTTGCGACTTGGGCGTTGCACCGGATGTCTTTGATGTTGAACCGGCTCTGTTCGTCCGGACCAGGACGGATGCAGAACCGGAGGCATCTCCGAACGATTTCTGCCGCGCCGCTGAGCAGACAGCGCAGTCGGAACAGGGCCCCATCTTAGGCGCTTTGCAAAGGCCCACTCTAAAAACAGTTAAGGTGGTGTGTTCAAAGGAAGGCGTCGCGGCGTGGTGTTTTGTCTTCGCATCGAGGTCTGAGTCCAGTGGCTGGGACAGCTGGCTATGCTGCGGCAGGCTCCAAGCTTTTCCAGTCTTTACAGGGTTCGCACAGTACAGTCTGCAACCCGCAGAGCGGAGCTGCGGAGCTGCAGAGCTCATGCTGCAGGCTTGATGATGAGCCTCCACTCCGTGAGCGCCTCCGACCTGAGCCCCGTGGCCTGGGCGCGGCGAGGCGGACGCTACGCGTCTGCGCGCGCGCGCGCCTGATTCTTCAATATTCGCTGCGGCTGACTCAGACGCCGAAGAGTTCCAATTCAGCCCTGTGGTGGTCGAAAGCCTGGCAGGCCTGGACGAACTCCGTGTTTTTGCGAGCTGGTAGTGCCTTCTGCGAAAAAGTCTTGGAAATGCCAACCCCACTCCCTCACCTCACCCCCCACGAAACAAAAGCCAGCTCCACCAATCCCCTTCGCGAAGGCGGTGTGCAAGAGACAGACCCTCCGAGCGAATCGGCAGATGCTTCGTCTGCCCAACCGCCGCGGCTGCCGTGGCCCCGAAGTTCTGAAAGAGCTTTTGATCTTAATCGAGTCAGGCACAGCACAGATCCGGTTCCAGTTCTGCAGTTGCCCTGTGAGCAGATTTGAGAACCCCTGGGAGCAGCCGGCTGTGCCCGCGACATCACAGTACGGTCATGCAGGCACGTGGCAAGCCCAAGGACGAGTCCCCAACCGCAGACCGCAGAGCCGTATAGGCGTTTGTCGAAGCTTGAGTCAGCTTGAGCTGAGCCCCAAGGCATGCTTTGACACCTTGCCACGTCGGCAGTGCGGCTAAGGCCAGGGGCAGCTTGGTGCTAGCAGCGAATTTGTCTTCCTGTGGTCTCGTTCTAGCCTGGTCCAGGGGTTTCTGCCAGACGGAAATCTACTTAAATCATCCTGGATCCAACTGCGTTAATCGTACTGCAAGACTACGGAGACTTGAGACTTCAATAGGATCCGACACTGACGCTAGTGTATGTGTTCATCCAGAAGACCACAAAGTCTGGCTCGAAGAAATTGTCAAAGTTACGCTTGGGGGTCGGGGCATCTCACTGGTGCTCGACATGCATTTGATCGTTTGACATGCTGCCTGCTGGCCTTTTTGTTGGTTGTGATGTGCAGTGCGTGGGCCATGCGCCTCAACGCTGTGACGAGGCAGTCGTTGAGCTCAAACCCGATATTATAAAAGCCACCGCTGAAGCTATGCTATGGGCTATCGATCTAGTTTGGCGTATGTAGTTTTCGTTTTGTCAGGCTTCCCCATCAGACTTGTGATTTCACAGCCGCTGCTGAGCAGGAAATGAAGCGAATGGTTCTGCAGGGTTTCGGTAGCGAGGCGGCTGCGTTCTGCGATGGAGAAGGCCGAAGCTCGCTCCCTCGTGGAGCGATGCTTGCCACGCTTTAAGGATGCGGGGCTGTCGGCTCCGGATGGCATCACGGACGTCAAGGCCTTGGACCCTTGCTGAGGTGCATTTCAGCTGCCCCTGTCGCAGGTAAGAGCAATCGCGACTCTGTGGGCTGGAATGGGCAGCGTGTATGACCTCGCAGTGGCTTGGTCCGGAGCAACGACCAAGCGATGTCGTGAGCATTTCCAAGATTCCAGCATCTTCGCTACTGTCATGCTGGGCATCGAAGTTGTCCAGCAAAATTCGTGCCGTGCCTACCAGGTGAGCTCCAAAAATGGACTCCAGAATGTTGTGGCCAAGCGCGTGCAGCTTCCGAAGTGGTGTGACAGCATTGGAGACCAACGAAAGAAGGCATCCGCAGTGCTGCAACATGGCAAGTTTCAGTACGAGTAGGAATTCTGCCCAGCTGCTGATGCGGAAACAAGTATAGCACCGTGATGCGAAAGAACACGTGATAGGCCGGTCGTTCTCGTCGCTGGGTCGGCACTGCGCATGCCATGCCTTCGGACCAGATTCTGTGACAAGACATGCCAAAAAATGCCAGGACAGCTACGATGTGGAGGCTGCATTCTATCAGAAGGCAAGTGTTGCCCTCGTCCATGAGACTCGTCTGTGAAGTCATTCCAACTGACGGGCATGCATCACCAAGCGAAGTGAGTCAGATATGTTCTGTTCTGGTACCTCCATTACACAAGCCAGCCTCGAATTGCAGGGACATGCGGAACGGTTGATTTCCGCGGGCTGCATGGTGCCTTTCCCACTCCACGTGGAGCACTCACGTGGCGAGGGCGTGACCATCTGCATGACGAAGGTGGAAGGCGCCGAGTCTTGGGAGCAACGCTCTTTGACGCCGATCCGCTTTTTGTGCCAGCGAGAGCTCTGAGCTCTGAGCTCTGCCTGAGAGGCCGGGCGTCGCATCCTCGAGGGGCGGAGGCCTTCGTCTCCTGGCTCGCGCGCCTCCACGCGCGCCTGGGCCCGGTTCTGGTTCTGGAGATGCGAGTGTTGTAGACGCCCAGGCGCATACTTGTGGGACCTTGAGGAGCCGTGGAAGTGTGTGACACATGGCCAAACGTGCCAAGGACATACTGGGGCCGAAGAGCTGACGAAGCCTGCGGAGACTTGGGAAGAACTTAGCCTCAAGCTTGTCGCTCACCGTGGCTGGCACCTGGAGACTTCAAGATGCATGCAGGCCAAACGAAGGCATGCGAAGGCTAAGGTAACCAAAGCATCGCCGCCACCGCCACTTTGACCTCCAACACCACAACCCACCAGGTAACAGCATCACACGCAGGAATGCTTCTCAATTTCTTGCTGGAGAAACTAAATCAGATGATCAAGCTGACATGGGTTCTTGTAGTTCAGGCCAGATCGCGTAAGTACCACATGAAGAGCATCGCATGAACACGGCAATAGGTTACACAAAGAAACAATACTGCAGAACACATGCCGGAGACGAGCCGCGCATGGTGTTGCTGAGATTGTGTTTCCCCCTGCCCTGCGCTAGCTCATCGACTTCTGCAGGCCCTGATGCAGGCGGATTGCAGCTTCAGGGGCTCTTCGGCAGCACTGGCCGTCACTACCTGTAGCAGTCCCTTGTGGCCTGGGCCTTGAAGCTGGCGAAAGAGTCCAGGGCCAGCCTGTCAGGTGCTATTGGCACTTAGACACGCGGCCGGACGAGCACAGGCAGTTGTGGGCAGTCGTTGCGGAAGAAGGCAAAGACACAGAGCCTCATATGGTTGCGAGGAAGATGCCCTCCTCCGGCTGGATGGGCCGCCTCAAGCTAGCTGCTCGGGCGATTGACCTGAGGCTCAAAGCAGCTACTTGGTGTGACATTTTGCGCAACTGCTCATAGATGGAGAGGCACAGTATTACATTGACGCCGCGCCTCTGCACAGTCCTATGCTTTGCATGAAGTCTTCCTATGTAGTGATATTGTCCTGAGTGGGTGTTCTGTAATCACTGCACTGGCTGGCAGCCAACGTTTGCCATCCGATGACGGTTTCGGCATGACATGACGAAACATCCTGAATCCTGAGAGGCTTTAATTCAATGCCCCACTGTTTATAGTTTATGGCCAGAGATCTCAAATTCAGCCAAATTCAAGCAAACCCTTTCAACCGAGGACCCTTTGCAGTCCGCATCTGTGCAGCAAGAAGTGCCCCGTTCGTTCTGCCACAGCGCGGACTGGCCAAGGTCTGCCATGGTGATGCCAAGGGTGCAAACATCCTTTATGCCAGTGGGGAAGGAGGACAGGGGGAGGATGTTGGCTTTCGGCATCTGGCGGCTTCATTTTACTCCTGCGATGGTGACGAGCTTCATGCAGACGGAGTCGAGCAAAGTAGAGTAGATGTCGGCGGAAGCGTGGGGCCCATGGAAGCACGAAGGTTGATGTAGTTGGAAGGTGGTTGGTTTTCGCCCCTGCAAATTTTGACGCAGATTTAAGGGGGGTGGTAGGGGGGGAGGGGGTGTTGATTAATAACTTCTCCTCGCGTGTGCTGGTTGGGGGTGCGCAAGACTGCGTTCTTCTACGGGTGGAAACCTGTATAGTAGATCTGACGAATCTACAATGCGATCTCCACGTTGACGACATCAGTAGTCTATTGTGTGCTCGCGCTGGCAATCTTGTCTAGCTTGGCAATGATCCTTCCTCACAGTCATTTCTAGTTTCATTCTTGCATCGCCACCTCACATTCGTGGGCTGAAACCCGTCTTTGTTCAGCTGAAGTCCCATGGCTTGGTCCTAACATGTGCTTGACCAGACAGTACACGGCTTTATCCGGTCACTTCCCTCAACTTCATGAGTGGGAGTCTGCTCTTGTCTTGCTTACCATGCTTCGGAGTACTTGGGTCTTACAGTCGTGCTTCAGCAGCCAAGTGCATGACGTCTTCGGTGGTGCACGTGCCCTTTGACAGATGTTAATGCGGCAACATCGTCGAGCAGTTCTGTGTGAGCACGTTGAAGCGCATCACTAGTCTTTCCTTGGCGAAAAGGTGCATTGATTGCAGTTATTTGCTTTAAGTGCATCTTCAGCTCAAGCTTTAATCCGTTGTCATCCACAGCTTTTAAAGCAGAGGAGCACACGGAGCATGCGACAAGTTTTTTTTTGCTACAGCTGTGACAAGCCTCAGGAACTGAGGAAAGAACTCGGATCTCGCAATCAAATCTTCAAGCGAGTTAGTTCATTCATAGCACGCGGATGCACTCGGCGCTGAGTGAGAACGGCTTCAAACGCTGTACGTTTGCGTGGCTCACGTCGTTTCTGTTCTTGATTCGGGGTTGCCGACGTGGGGACGTTGCAGGCGCGAATCATGGCGAAGAGACCGCAGCAAGTATTCTGAAAAAAGTTGCCCACGTTTTCTCGTCACAGTCTGTTCGTAATTTCACGTTGTTGTCTCTGATTAGGATTTCTGTTTCGATTTCGTCAGATCCTGTCCTGTCCTGGCGACTCCGAGTCTTCGCGGCTCTTGGCATTTCCAATGTCATAGAACGGTCAGCCTGCAGGAGAGGCGATGCCTCTTGTGTATGACTTCCAGTACTGTGGCAAAGCTGCGGAGCCGACCTCAGCCACATAGCCTGTCTGCATTTTCTTTCGTTTCATTCATTCTGGGCTTCGGATTTGCATGTTCCGATTGCGGATACTTGCTGCTGTCTGTCCCATGCTGCCAGGTGACGAAGGATTTGGAGACTCGACAGAACAGATTGATTTGCGTTCGTTGGCCACGTGTTGATCCCAGCACAGCCTAAGAAAGGGCGGTTCAACGCCTCACGCCGTATTGAGCAACGCATGACAGTTGTTGCAGCGTTTGCAGTCTGAACTGATATCACGCTGGAGACCTTGAGAGAGCCCCGCAAGTATTGAAACAGTATGGCTACACTTCGCAAGGCTTACTTCTTCAATGTGGAAGCACATCCCTCTGAAGCCGAAGAAGAGCGGCTGCTGCGACTCTACCATTCGGAGCCTTGTTCAAAGTTGAGACGTTGACTTCTTCTAATGCCACCTGTCTGGAGCAGCAGATCCATGGGATTACTGTCTGCTAAGCCGAACATGAAAACCACTTGCCCCTAAATCGCAGCAGGAGGAAAAACATCGCATCTCCAAAGGCATGCCTTCTCCACCCTCCTTGTGCCAGGAGCTGACGAAGCTTCTTGGAGCCCAGGGAGACGCCCCCCCCGAACTCGCGGCGCTGAAAACTTCGCTGGAGCACCGGGGACGCACTAAGACGCCCTCCATCATGGCCAGTCGAGAGAGGGAGAGAGAGCAGGAGCTTGAAGAAGAAGGCAAGAGAGAGAGAGAGAGAGATGTATGTATATATATATATATATGTATATATATATATATATGTTGCAGGGCTGCCATCA
>CAJNDV010001558.1:181972-199963 GCA_905221635.1 Symbiodinium sp. CCMP2456
TGTTGCCCCTTAAGGCCTCTAAACAGGGGCGCGCCTTTCGGGGGGCCTAACAAGCCTCCTGAACCCCACAGTGAAGTGAAGAGCGAGAGCGAGAGCGAGAGCGAGAGCGAGAGCGAGAGCGAGAAAGAGAGAGAGAGAGTGGAACGGCCTGGGGCAACTCAACTCAAGGAACATGTGTTATTCCAAACTTCTCCCCTCCACGGCCTACCTTTCTGTATGTATATATATATATATGTATGCATGCATGCATGTGTATACATATACATATAACTGTGTAGAAATGTGTGTGCTAGATAGATAGATAGATAGATAGATAGATAGATAGGTAGATAGAGAGACAGGTAGACAGACAGACAGATAGAGACACACAGAGATAGACAGACCGTTCGACAGGTAGATATGTTATGCCCATGTGCATATATGCACATCTGTGTTTGGGTGTCTATGCGGGGAGAGACGGAGAGAGGGAGGGAGGGGGATGCGCAAATGCTCCCTACAATCACCATTCGAATCATGCCGTCTATCGTAAAGTTGAAAACATGTGTCTGCACGTCTCGTGCTTGCGTCCAGGACCATCTTTTCCGGGAACAAGTGGGTTCGAAAGTGAGCCCCTAGCAGGGACACATCCAGAGAGTGGCATTGTAACATGACTGCAGAGCCCTCTAAGGTAGGTGAGCATGGAGGTCCTTCAGAGCAAGATGCAACCCCCTTTACCATTATTGCAGGCTTGCGCTGTGCGATTGGCGACGCTTTTCGGAGATTGGCCTTGGAGGCAGTGGCCAAGTGTTCAGAGACTGGAACCGAAGTCTAAAACGTCGGGGCATGTGTGGTCGCCTTGCGTCGACAACTATGACTATGCCTGCTGACACAAGCTTTTTCAATCACCAGGCTGGGGCGATGATGCCAGACATCGAGTGCAGAAGGCGGTCCGAGCAGGGGTTGCCATGAGCAAGGGCTCTAATGGCCAAAGCTTGCCAGACTTTCCCAGTGCCTTTTCAGAGCAGGTCCTCGACCGGCTCGACGGTGGCCGTGCGCTGCCCAACGAAGAAGCCTATATCGATGCGATGCAACGGGAGTACCCGGTGTGATCAGTCGAAAAAAGCAGCAACGCGGTTCTGCAGAGTGGGGTAGGTTTCGGTGCGTCCTCTGCTCTGTCTCAATTGAACGTCCAATTGCCAGTGTGCCGCCAGGCATCACGCAACTCTCGACTTCGTTCGTTGACACCGTGGCTCGGCTTGGCCTGTGCCGCATACTATCATTCACGATTTTCCAATAGTGACAGCTAGTGAAGTGATATTAGGACTACAGATCCATGTCAGTTGGCCTCCGACAGCTGACTAACAAATCTCCAACCAAACAGAACTTGAGGCGGCGGCATTAGAAACTCGACAAGAAGGCTTCGCTTGCATTTGTTCTGTGCAGCGCACGACAGGCCGACCCAGCGGGAGGCGGAGCGCGTCGCCGCCAGGGCCTTTGCCGCATTACCCGAAGCGAGTTGAGCACAACCGTTCGGGTTGAAGAGCTGAATCCATCAGGTCACCAATCAACCATGGTGAGTAATTATAGCGGTTCTCCTGTACCATGTTGTGTACACCGAGTGCTATAGCTGTGCGCCTTATTTCCTTATGCCTCGAGCAAGTCTCGTTGCTCACGTCTCCGGGCACTTGCGGCAAATCAGGCGACGAACGATGATGCTGACGGCTCCAGTGACAGTGAGGTGCTGGAGCTGGTCGAGCCAAGCTCCAAGACTTTTTTTGAGATAAGACCGCAACCCTGGGAGCTGCAAAACGGTATAATAACCTTCGAGGAACTTGTGGTATCCTGGCTTCTTGGCTTCGGGATGCTTCCGGCACATCTACTGTGATTGCCGAAGGTCCTAGGATGTCTCATACTGTCCGAACTGCCCACCATGGCCAGTTGAACTTTCGAATCATTCGATTTCAAGCTGTCACATTCTTGCTGTTATCACCGGTGCCATTATATTTGTTATGCCAAAGCAGACTGCGTGGCTACAGAAAATGCCAGTCAACACAGGGCTCGCTGACTTCTTGGTTGAGTGCTGGTTCGCGACGCAGAACACGCCGTGTTAGGACGGTTCGGAATCGGGCCACGACATGGAGCCATGAGGCCCGCCTATGCCAAACTACGAGCTTACTTCTCAAGTTTGCATCCTTACTGTCTTGTGCACTCTGGGTTGCACAGCAATGCCCAGCTGCACATGTGCTTGCATGCCCTTGGAGACACTGAGCCATGCCAGGCCCACAAGAGCATCATGGACAAGCTTGGCATCCAACTGCACGAAGGCCACGGCTGCTTCGCTCCGGCTGCCGAATCATGTGGAGGGGTGGCAGACACGACTGAGCGGCATCTCCCAAAGCTGCAGCCAGCTGCTTAGTCGCCTCAACCTTGCGGAGGTGCTGATGTTTCCCCTCCACGAGCGACTTTTCAAGTGCGACGCTGGGAGCTCAGCCAGAAAGTGAGGGTTTGTTTCGTGTAGTGTAATGCTAGCATATGCTAGCCTGCTAATGATACTTTGCCACAGCATCATGCCATTCCTGTCAATCGAGTTTCGTCTTGCAGACGATGTTTTGTTTTTTCTCCGAATTCCGCATGTGCAGACGCCTGTTGCGGTTTTAGTCTCAAGCGCCCCTGGGTTTTGATTTGCGGACACTTCGCAGCCTTCCTCGGAGCCATGTCTCGCCCGGACCCGTCAAAATCAGATTTCGAAGCTTGGCACTTCAGTTGGACTTGCAGAATGCCACATGTGTTCTTCAGGCATGGGATTGGGTTCCATTCCAGTCATGTCATGATCCAGAAGAGGCCTTCTACCTTTGCTGCACGTTTGTTGCATGCATGCCGCGGAAAGCCTGATTGTTATTTGTATGATCAGGGCAGTGATATCGAAATAGGCTCTGTGGCTGGGTGGCCTTCATTGCACGGGAGTGCTAGCTCTGTAGGCTTGAGACCTCGAGGGCTCTAGGCGCTACGGCAAGCCGAGGCCAAGATGGGCATGGAGAAGACCAACTTCTTTGTGGCTTTTCCCATCATGCAGCTAGTCTTCTCACTTCCCGGGATCATCGGGGCGTTCGTTGCGATCAGGCAGAGCCCCTTTGTGCAGGTGCGCTGCCCTCACCGCGAAGTGTTCCACTGTCCATGGAAGCGAAAACTCAAGACATCAAGTGTTTCCTGACGAGGGGCGTATTGAGAGCATTGCGACCATGAGCGCGGGCCCTTTGTACCTTTCAGTCTTCTTCATGAGCCTCGTCGCACTTTGGTATTTGGAGTACTTTGGGGCCACATCTGACGGCAGCAGCCTCTAGATAGAAAACACGCCATCGCTGTGAACCGATTGTCCGGTGAGCATTATCTCAAGACATGTCTAACCCCATCGCCAGCACAGCACGTAATTAAGCAGATTGTTCGGTGTAAAGTCGGGTTGGGTGACATAATCTACCGTCCAAGACCTCGCTTGCATGGACCCTTTCGGAAACTGTCTGATGCTTTCAATCCAGGAGGATCACACTTGGGCTGATGCAAGCAAGCCTTGGAAACGCCCGGCGAGACAGTGGCATAAACGTGCCGGACCCTTGCTGCTAGCACGTCTGCATGCAGCACGCTCTGGGTCGTTAGGGTACTGCTTGTGGTGAACATGCGTCCTGAATGTGAAACATCATGTGGCGTTTGAAAATGGTCTGGCTGTCTCTGTATAGGACAAGGAGTGTACCTGTCGCAAGGCTTGACTCACCGGTTAAAGCACCTTCTTCCGGAGGGATGTTGCAGCCTGAAGCATGCCAAGTCCTACATACCAAGTGCCGCTCCATGTGAAGATTTGTCGCTCAGCCCTCATGCAAGCTTAGCTTCGCAGAAAAACCGAGCCTTTGCAGGACCAGCACGCCTACAAGGTGGTTGGCGGGACCGCTGACGGGGCACTGGTCGGGGGCATCAGAGAATGCAGGGTATGGCAGGGTAAGATCCAGTACCATTGCTTGAAATCGAGGCTTGCTTCAGTGATGCATTTCGGCGACTATCAGGTCCTCATGGATGACACAGAACCGTTCGGGCGTTTCAACCGCGCTCAACGTGGAGTCCAGAATCACCTGGAGCAGGCAGAGTGCCGCTAGAACTTTTCGGGCCCGACTGCAGTTCCTCTGAGCTAAGCAGCTTGGGGCCTTGGGGCCTTGGGGCCGTTGAGCTGATGGGCTTGGCAGATCTTCCCCATGGTCTTGGAGTTCTTTCTGTCTGGCTACGTCTTCCCTTGGACAACGGCGGCTCTGGCTTCTGCCTGGGCTGGCCTGCGCTGCGACTGGGAAGCAGAGAGCTGTTTTTGTCGGATGGCTAACCCACATCGCCCCGCATCACCCCGGATCAGGGGTTTTTGTAACAGGGCTAGGCAGGCCAGGATGAGGTGCGGGTAAGGCACAGAAGTGCAAACCGCGGTTTCACTCGAGGTCAGAAGGTGGTTTCATCCCGCCCTCGTTTGCAGGCTGGGGTGCCTTGTCGTACGCCAACGATCGCTTGGCCCGGATCAAGGCATGCACTGCCCGCTGGACCAGCTGTCTGTCATCATGTGAAACACCCGCATTAGAGCAAGCTAAGCAGCTACTGCCTGTGGCCCCGAACTCTGGGCAAGGGCAACCTCCCTTCCAACATGTTCTTGGGCTCGATGGCGGGCATCGTCGTCACAACCGGAGTCTTCGCCAGCTTGAAGTGATGGAGGTAGTGATTGATTAATTCCGGAAACAGCCTGCCGTTTAGTTGGTAGTCACTAGTCGCGAAATGCCTTAGAGAGATGATAAAGGCGTGGACAGTCGCAGAACGAAAGCGGCGAGAAAATGGAAGCACTGCTCGGATCGCGGTGTCTGGATAGTCACTGAGATGTGCATCGGAGGCTTTCGGATTTGGGTGGGCAGAGTTCATGCACCGATCTCTTCGGCCACCCAAGCTTCGACACGGACTTGTTTACCCTCATAGGCAGAAGCAACGCTGAGTCGTACCTCCCTGTTGCTACTTAGAATTGACACAAAGAAGTAAAGGCGGGAGATATTTATAACAGTTTGAGAAGTGCCGCGCGGAAGCTACAGTCCTACAGCAGCCAGGTGGGAGTGCCATGGTGTGAGCACGAAAGATTTTAAGGGTTTTCCACCTGAGCGGCCGCTTTTTCATAGGGGCAGCCGGGATATGGGTAGACACAGCTGGCTACGACATCTTAGCGGCGGCATCATTGTAGGCACTGCATGTAGCTAGTTCCGTCAGCATGGAGCCTGCATGTACAACATAAGCAGGAAGTGTGAAGATTGGTTTGCTATCCGTTTTGTGCGAGTAATGAGACATACCATTCTTAAGGCATGCGCATATTTGGTTTTGTGTTTTTGTGTTCCGTTGCTTGCAGTGGGCCTTCGCTTTGTGATGCTTTATGCTTTCTACTTGGCACCTTCGGCGTTAACTGAAACAAGAACCCGCCCTTGGAGAGCACTTGGCCAGCCGTGTAAGTTGATTCGCGACGGACAGCCTGTGCACTTTTCAATGCTGGATTCTATGGGTGTATCAAATGCTTGTACAGTCCTGTCGCGGAGTTGGTCCGGACTCATTGGCTGAATCTGGCAACCACTGCGTATGCATGGGACGAAGGCAGCCGCGATGAGGGTGGCTTTGAGGCCGTGCAGCTTACAGGCGGAATCACCAAAGGCGGTTTCCTGCAATGGTGACCGGAAAAGGCTTCTTTCCTGAAGATACTTACGTCATGCATGTTCAGGATCGAAGCTATGTCAGCAGCTATGTGTCACTACAAGGTTAGATGAAGGTGTGCTTGCAACAGCTAGTTACTGGGGCGTGCCACTGTACCCGATGTGCTTTAGGCCATTCAACCACACAACGTCGTTACACCGGATTGTGGTGGGCGTTCGGAATAGAGGCAATGCAATCGAGCTGCGGCCCCTTCAAAACTTCAAAGACCCTCCCAAAGGCCGAGACTCTTAAATGCGACGGAATCCTCACCGACCTGTCCTGTGAGAGTCGAGACCTAGAGAAGTGAAGGGGCTGTGGCTGTAGCAAGTGGAAGGAAACTGGAGTGCTACCGTCAGCCCGGCCACAGTAGAAGAGTACTTTCCTGGTCACGTGGTGCTGTAGGGATTGGTCTGATGTTGGTACCTACATTCGAGCTACTGAGAGAGTTTGTCGGTACACCTGAATAGACACGCTCGATTCTGCATGTTCAGATCGCCGCGCCGCATGGACACGTCGGGACGAAGCAGAAGGAATTGTGAGTTTGAAGAAATTCAACATTCAATAGCTGCAGTCAGACCATGAGACTTCTCACGCAGATGCATTGGACTTGAAGCACTTCTCTCTGACTTCAAGATAAGCATTAAGCGCAAAACCTGCGACACTCGCGGTGCAGCTGCAGCATACCGAACAGGGCAGCAGCCAAGGCGCCCCTTTTGCCCTCGCTGAGCCTTGCTCCGCTGTGTGCTCCGCCCGAGCATGGGCCGTCGGCAGCGGCCCTGCATGCGGAGAGTGAGGTGCGTCCAGGCCAGGACAGACCTGTCCCCTGTGTAACTGGTGGGTACCGAGACACTCCGGGCCTTCTTCCTGTTATCGTTGCGAACGTTTTTGCGCTTTGGAAGTGCCTGCGGCTGCAAAGCGTTGCAAGACAGGTCGTGGCCGTGGAAGATGGCTATTGAGCATGGATTCCTCGAGCCTGAGCTGCACTCCTCCCTTGGTGGGGAGAGGTGATAACGGAACTCGCAGGGAATCTATCAGCCGAGGGCCGGCCCGGCTTCGCCCCCTGGCACTGGCGGGACGCTCCTCGAGGCGAACTTGCGAGACGGTCGCTTCTCCCATGCGCCGGCTTCGCTCCCTGTGGAGGTGGAGGTTTCTGAGGCCCCGCACGTGGTGGTCGCCGTGCGACTGCGGCCGCTGAGCAGCGAAGTGTCACGGGCCCGGTCCGGAGCCACTCTGCGGCGACGCGGTGATTCCTCCAGCTGAGCCGCAGGCCCTCTGCTGTGCGCGCCACTGACAGCAGCCTTGCCTGCGACTTATACTGTCACAGCCTATATGATGGATAGTCTACCAGCACCATGGCTCGTAGCCAGGATGTGCAGTTGGGAAATGGGAAACCGAGGTGATTCCTTACAAGGGCCAGGCTTGCCTGCAAGGGCGAAGCTCTGGATGTTCGTTTCATTCGCGACTACCAGTAGCATCCAAGACCGAAGTTGTAGCAGTTCGGTGTGTGCCCAGAATCTGGAAGAGGAGTCGACCCGAATCGACAGCAGGAACACCGCTACAACTTTGACCACGTCTTCGATGAGGATACAAATCAAGCCAAAGACTTAGAACCAATCGGCTGCAGGGTAGCATCATAAGGCAAGCTGGTGTAGCGCTCCATTCTTCAATATTTACCATCTCCACAAGAGTTCGGTTTTGCGGGTCGGTTCGCGGGTCGCGGTTTTCCGCGGGTTCGGTTCGACCGACTTCCCTGACGTGATTCATTCGGTGCCGACTTCACCACTCTTTGTAAGGGACCGTTCTCACACTATGCATAGCCTGCAGCGGCTGCGACATTGCAAGAGCAGGCTTGACTCACAAACTTTATTAGCAATTATTAGCTGTTTCTGCTCCACTTGCCTGGCTTTACATCAAGAGATCATGCATGTTGCTACATTTTGCACTTCCTGACTTGCCTCTGAAAAAAGCACTTGCGCCATGCCTCATAGAACTGCCTCGATTGGGAACATTTGTGTGGCAGTGTGGCCAAAGTCTCCACAAGAGGTGAGAGATACATGCGGGGCATGGCAGGGGGGAGAAGCTGACTGTCGGAAGTTTGCACGTGTTGCGCCACGGGCGCTGGTCCTGAAAGCTGATCTCCTTGGATAGCCGAGTTCCGATTCCCAAAATTTTTGAAAAGCCAGGGTCCCAGATTGAGTTCCGAAAAGCATGGCAAGGAAGCGGTGTTCCTGACTCTCGGTCAGCCGCAGCTCGCAAAGGCTTGCGACCTTGGCATTGAAATATGCAGGGGCATGAATATTGGGACATAAATCGATCGCTTCAGACGTTGAAATTATGGCCGATTTCCTCCTGCACTGCAATTTGACATGCTCACGTGCTGATGCCTGCTCGGAGGCTTTCGAAGGCTATAACAGCACGATTTTCGCTTATGGCCGCTGGCTCATCATGCTACGTGCGTGTCGACGGGGTTTGAGGTGCCTGACTCGAGCTCACATTGAGAATCGCGTGGGTGCGAGCCATGAAAGCTGCATGTTTTGCATTTGGGAGCCAGTCGTCACGAAGTGCAAGTCCTCATTGGTCATGACGATGGGCAGATGCTTTTGCATGCCGAGGCCAGACTGGTAGTGGGAAGACATACACTATGCTGATGCCCATCTGCATTGGTCCTTTTTGGACCGAGACGTTTCAAACTATGACCAGGTTTTTGATAACTCCTAGCTTGAGCCGGCAGGACTTGATGGTATTCGCAGGCATGTTTTTGTTTGGCAAACTCCTTCAGCTGCCTGGGGAGGCGCAGTCGGCTTACGTCGGGTTTGTGGATGTAGCAAGCAGGACAGGGCTTCTTCCATGACATGAGGGCCTTCCGGCTCTGCTTACTGTAATTACATGTGTGACAAAGTATCTAGCCCAAAAAAGCATCTCCTTGTTCAGCCTTGGCTGCAAGAGCTGGGTGAGATTCTGGGAATATACGAGTTACAGTTTTCCTGAGCACCAAGAACCAGCCCGCCAGTCCGACTGTCTTTTCCGAGTTTATCTCTGCCAGTAAAGCTTAGATACTGAGGAACGTTGAGAGCGACCGACGTCACGCTGCCTCTTGGAAGAAATCAGATTTAGGTCCGATATTTCTGCAACCAATGACATCAGCATGATTTTTGGCATAACAGGAGCAGCTAGGTTGCTGTTGTCATGGCGCTGCAGGATCTGGGCCTCATCCCCAGGATGAGCAGCAGCTTGTTCCAGCGAGTTGCCGAGGCTGCGGCCTGAGAAGTGCTTTGAGATAGTCCGCCAGTTAGAACGCATTGTGCAGAGGCGTCGTGAACATGTCCTGAAGCAGGCAAGCAACGGGAGCAAGACAAATCGCTTTTTGGTGCAGTGCAGCTTCCTGGAAATCTACAATGAGGCCGATGCTTCAGGGAGCGATTCGTGGAACCCAAGACCCGTATTGCCGTATTGAGACATGTCAGCTATTGCATGGATTCGAAAATGTTACCAGGCTCAGTTTCTCTGAGCAGGTCATCTACGATCTGTTGACACCACGCAGCTTTGGCCCAAGTGGACTGGATTTTCGCAAGCGTCGTGTGAAGGGGTTTAGCGACAGGAAGGGCACGGGACGAACGTCCGCTTGCTGCCACGAAGTTCGTCAGCACCTTTGTCTTGAGGTCGTGCCAGAGGCAAGGGATTGGAGATTCGGGAGCAGAAGGCGGGATCTTGAGGTCACTCACACTTGGAAGTAGTTTCAGTTGCAACAGTTGGGCTGGCGTTGTGACAAGCTTAGTTCGCAGTGTTGACAGCCCTCACAACGGGTACTCTTGCACCGGACTGCTTTCAATGCCCAAGACGCAAAGCGTTTGGCTCGCTCTCGGGTACAGGGGACGGCATTCGTGGATTACAGGCGTCAGCTTGGCATAGCTGGGGGCACAAAAACGAGCCCTCCTTGTAATTCTTCTCAGATCTGCTCAAATGTGAAGACGCTGCAAAGCTGAAGCCCTGGCTCTCATTCCGACTCCTGCGATGGAGCCAGCTTCGCCCACGTCCGAGACTTCCTCATGGAGCCTCAACTTGCATTCCGCACGCAAGATTTCTGAATAGTCTCCTCCGTTTGTGCACTCCACTAGCTACTATCGGATTCACATGTCTGAGCTGATAAGTGTAGCTTCATTCACATGATGAGCCGTCCATGCAGTCTTGCAGCAGCTTCTCCATCCCCCAGACCATGCCCTGCAACTTGGGCAAAGGAGCGATGCGAAGAAGGCAGTGGAGCGACAGAGTACTCGCGCTATGGCATGGGGCCCCTTGGCCAGCAATGGCAATGAGGGACACTCTGTGCACAGTCAAATGGCATCAATGAATTACTATGTGGCTGGGGCTAGGTCGGCTAGGTTCTGGAGCCGGTGGCAGGGAGCATTCGTTGCACATGCTCAGGAGCTTCGATCCGGGAGTACAACCAGAAGAAGGTCGAAAGAAGCATGTCTTCAACGCAGACGCAGCTTGCCTGCAGTTTGCCGGGGGCATCGAGCTTGAGCTGCATGCCAGGGGAAGGCAGGGAGTGTGTACGCTCAGCTTATTGCAAACGAGTGACGACAAGGTCACAGGCTACCAAAAAGAAGTCCCGAGTACGATCAGAAGCCAGGGACTCGGCAGCTTCGAATGCTATGGCTCGCATTCCTGGTTCCTGAAGTGTCCATCGCTTGGTGTGGTGGACGACATATTTCGGCAGAGAGTGTTGTCAGAGGACGAGTTTCTCAGAATGGTGTGTATAGATTGTGATGATGGCTTGCCGCAGGCCACGTCCGCTTTACAAACTGCTCGCGCAAAGGACCCAACGAGGGAGCAAATTATTTCCCCACAGCGGAAGGCCAGGGGCACTCCAGCAGTTTTCAACAGCAAGACGAGAGCACAGAGCACTGTGGCACGTCCAAGACAACGGTCAAGGAAACGGCTCTGTGGCCGGAGCAGAAAGGCGCGGAAAATGCTCCATGCGCAAATGCAAAACATGCACATTCACACTGCAAAAGTGAGATGTCCGGGGTTCGCGAGGCCAAGTAGCTGGTGTCCTGTCATTCAGAACGATGAGCAGGTCGAGTTGGTTCGAGATGGTGTGCGTTTGACACTGGGAGGAACACGTGTGCTGCCCCACCCCAAATACAGCTCATACCCTCATGCCGCTCATGATGCTTGATTTCCCACTGTCTGCAAAAGGACCTTGGATCGGGGCACTATGAGTGAACTCTCGCAGGTGAGGATTCATCAACGGCATGGTTCCAAAGTGTAGAGGCGACGAGATGTAAGCTTCGAGCAGATGCGCAGCAAACCACAGTAGGGACTATCAGAAGCGTGTTATTTGGACTGCCAGCATCTATAGATAATCTAGTCGATTGACTGCACGTGCCTGTATATACTATACAGCACAATCAAAACATATCGAAAATGATGCAATCACCATGCTCGCGCAGGCCTACTAAAAGCTGGGTTCTTGACGAGGTCACGAGGGTACACTAGGTGGCTGAAGCTGGAAAGCATGCACCGCGTGCTACACTCATCCGAAAACTTTGCAAGATGCTGTGCAATGGCATCATGCCATCTGCTGCTTGCCGCCGCCAATCGCAAGATATCCCGACGAAATGCTGGAGGGGAGCATGCTGCATGCGGTGCCACGTGTTAGATGCTGCTGTCAAATGAAAATCGGATGAAGCACAGGGTGCAGCGAAGGCACATGAGCAAATCTCACGGTGTGCTACGCGAGAACCCACTTGCACCCCCCACAACATCCCACACCGCAGGATTGCACGAGCCACTTGGGTGAATAGGTGAGCGTCAGGGGTAGCTTGCACAGCTACCGCAGACTGCAGACTGTAGCAGCTGTCGCTGCGAGACCATTTGTGAGCCGCTGTAGTCTGCTGATAGCAGCCTATGCTGAGATTGAGACCTGGTTGCGGAGATATGTATGCTTCTGCTGCGGTTCTGGAGAAGGACGCTGTGAGGTTGCGCTAAGAGTTTCTGGGTCCGAAACTGAAGCTTCTCTTTGGGATTATTTGTGTTCTCTTGAAATAACGTCATCTCCTGCCGATGACAACGAATCATCCCAAAGTTCCACGGCCTGTGGATTCGCTGAACGCCCTTTGTCAGGAGAGCTGCCTCAAGCTGCAGCTTTGCTGAGATTGTGCTGTGTCCTTCTGCTTCCGATTGCACGAATACATGACTGAAATCTGAGTCTTCTTTAGTCGGGATACCCCAGAAGTCGGCCGGAGTTCGATAAGATATGCAGCCAGCAAGCTGCATTGTCGCGGTTACCGCCTCTGCCAGGCTATTGAAGCACGTAGACGTAGGCTCGGAGATTGCAGGTGACCATCGCGACCGATGTGGAAGATCTGAAGCAGAGTGTTCGGCAGAAGATCTCTAAGCAGACCTATTCTGTGAAGGTGCGTGAGGGGTTCTTTACAGATACTGTTGGGCATTCTGTCACGGGTGATCCACAGAAACTGCTTGCATTGGGCTGTCATGGAAGCGCGCGTCGAGCTCATTTTAGCTTCGTGCCGTGGACGCTGCCTGGAACATGCAGGACTACTACAAGTCGAACGGCATTTTCCAGCGGATCGCGAAGAGCAACTTCTTCGAAAACTTTACACTCTTCATCATTGGAGTCACTGAGTCGCATCTACCCATCATGCCTTCGTTGCTCAGCTTGACACGGTTTTGAGCTTACCGCGATGTCATTTCCTTGTCAAACCACACGAAAATTGGAAGGGTACCTGCAGTGCCCAGGGATTAAGTAACTGTTCCTCAAAACTCTCGATGCCTCACTACAGTACTTGTTCACGACAAAGCTGTTGGTCATCGCTGCTTCAGCTCCTCGCAGCCAGCACACTGCACACGGACATGGTGTCGCCAGGTGAATTCGTTGTGGCCCCTTGCCCGCACGCAGGGAGGGATGCGAAGCGTAGAGGGAGAGGAAAACAGAACAAGGTCTGGCATCGAGCTATAGTCTAAAATTAGCAATCCAATGCGAAGATGTTGGCATTTGTGGGTCCGTGCTGTTTCCGCATGCATGATTCCAACCCGGCGGTGTTTGTGTGCGGAATGCCTTGCAGCAGCTTCAGACGTGATTGCCTGCAGGATCTGGATTGACACGGACAACAACGATGCGTGTGGAGCTCACCCCTGTGCAAAGCACATGTCCTGACAAGTGGAAGACGTCTAGTAAACTGATGTTGCCCAGACTTCCAAACCCGGCAAGGGCCATCATCACGGAAGCGAAGATGGAGTTTCAGATTGCAGCTGTGATGCACTGGAGACTATTCAGTGCCTGATATTCGAGCCTCGAGCGAGCTAGAAGCCAATGGCTAGCGAGTATGTATGTGCTATTGGGCTATCCAGTGGCTTGCAAATTTTAAATAAGCAAACTACAGACTTACGCTGCAGCTTTAGGAACCCCTCAGCTTTGATCCAAACCCAAGCGGATCCCGGACCCAGCCCACCCCAAGCCAGCCGAAGCTCGCAGCAGCGTAGCGAGACTTCTAGTCGAGCCTGGCCTACTGTGGACATGACGGTGTGACGCCACGGCCAATTCAAAGGCATACATACATTGCATACAGTGCATTTACCTAACACTGCTGGCGTTCCGTGCTCTTCGGCCCTGGGAAGGTTGAGAACATTTTCTGCGCCTTCTTTGCGTTCGAGTGGGTTGTCCGGTGGCGGCCTGGCGGAGACAGCGCCTGTATCGGGCAGGTAGAGTGGATCGGAAGTTCAGAAGAATCACGAAGGGTGTGAGTGTCGTGGCTGGTGTGAGTGTGTGAGTGTGTGTGTGTGTGCTTATTTTTGCTGGAGGGCTCCTGGTCCTGCCTGCAGACGGCGGACCTTTGAAACACTCGGGATGTCAGCGGAAGTCACATCGCGGACGCACGGCAGGTTGCCCGACTTTTGCACATTGGTCTCCGAGGATGGCTTTTCGAAGAACTTCGTTTGCATTCAGGGATGCCTGGTGCGGGCCTCACGTGTTGGTCCTTCGGGCCATGCGGCCATGGGCTTGGTGGAGGTTGGCAAGGTTTCGATCCACCTCATACGTGGGAACTCTGCGCAAGTGACACAAGTTTTTACATTGATTATCACCTCCTGACCCAGGTTTGTGTTCGACACGTTGCTTGTGACCTTGATGATCCTGGAGACCTGGATTACGTGCACGGCTCTGCTGTTGAGGAACTGTTTGCAGACTCGTCTTCCACTGTTGGTGGCCTTGTTTCGAACTTGTCCATCCCTCACCTTCAAAACTTTGGAGTGTCGCAATCATGTCGACCTATGCTTCAGGCCCATCGTACTCGGGGTCCTCAGCATTTCCAGTTCGCAGCTTACAATCCTTTTTTCAGCACGGTCATGTCATGCCCAACGCCGTCCAAGCATCCTCCCGAGGTGACGGCATTGGGGATGCCTCTATACTTCGTCTCGTGCGGCTGCTCAGGCTCGCGCGGATGACACGGGTAGTCGCTTGGCCGAGTGGTGAGCCTGCCGTCACACAGAAGCTACACTTGAACTACGCTTCCCACAGGTTCCGATTGCCTTGCGTTCTCAGAACTCTCTCGGCTGATCTCAGGCAAAGCTCCTGCGCGCCTTCCCGGAAGTACTCATCATGATCAAAGGCACTGGGGTGTGCCTCATTCAACCTTGTCAAGTCAAGTTCGAGCGATTGTGTCTTCAACTTGCATGAGCTTGTATCTGCTATCCAGGCATCAGTGCGGCAGCTCGGTCGGTCTTCTTCACCATCTGCTTGCTCCTACTTGCAGAAGCCTGAAAATGCCAGAGAGCGAGAGAGAGGGAGACTGGGAGTGCAAGGGGGGGCTTGACCGCTTGACCTCTCCTTTGGCTGAGTGGAAGAAGGGAGACTGGGATTTCTGAACGCCCTGAGCAGTACAGTCACGCTGAAACATTAATTAATGAGAGGGCTCAGTCTACCCGTGCAGGCGGGAAGCACGGAGAGCGACTAGTATAAAGGGAGGCAATGCAGCACGTCATGAAGTTTCGCAGGGAGCATTGCGGCGCGCGAGGGAGTAGGATCCGCCTGGTTCCGTTTGACAGAGAGAGAGAGAGAGAGACGTACAGAATCCACTGGGTCTGCGACAGTTCGTTCATGCATATATAGAAACTTATTTACAGTAATAGGTACATTTCAAGCAGAGTTGGCTAGTCTTTATCTCGGGGCTTTGGCAGGGCGAGAGGGAAAAACTTATTTACTTTTCATGTCGGCCCACCACATTTGTTTTGCTGTGCTATGGTGCATATTGGATGGCTTGAATCCCCTTTAAAGTGTCACCAGGTCTCAAAAGCAGAAGATGCACGAATGCGGAAAGTCCGATCAGGTCTTGTACATTTTCGGCATCGCCTTCAGACAGATTTGCGTAGGCACACGCAGAGTTGACGATGACTTTCTCATGCTGTATTAGTGGCATCGACAACAATTGAGAGGAAGCGAGCTGACAGGACTGGGCATCGGAGAGGCGCGCTTCCCCACCGTGCCAGAGGCTATGCTCACCCTGCTGATCCACGGTGTGCCTCTGCCTCGGAGGCACTAAGAATAGGCCGCATGCATAAGAGCAAGAGCGTCTCAGGTTTATGGATGACATGGCCGAGCTGTCAGAGCCTCGGGATGGTGACAGAAGGCGACAAGAACTTTCCAGAAATCTACTGGAATCTAACGTATTCTAACGTGATGAATAGTCTCCTGCCAAGGGTGGCGGAAGTCAAGGGCGAAAGCTCCGTTGCATTCGGTCTGCCTGCGCCCGAGCTGTCAGGGTGACCTTAGTACCGGCACTACGTTTGAAGCGAGCTTCGAGGGTTTGTTCGTCACCATGCCGTGAAGTGTCCAGCATGTCAACACGACTGCGCAGCATTCTCAATTCTGCTTTCTCCCAGAGCCACATCCCTGAGGTTCATCATTTTTGTGCTGATTGTCCGGGCCTTGGCCTTTTGGTCGTGAATGACCTACCTTACGCCAGTGCTGAATCCATCACTGACAGTCCTCAAGCCTCAGAGTCCGGGCCAGGCCTCCATCACTCTTATGAACATGCTTATCGGACTCTCGGCCAGGATGTGATAGATTTGCCATGTTTGCTTTGAACTGTGGGGCCCCCTCGAAAGCCTGGCAAGCTGCAAAAAGCGGCTCGTCGTTTGTCATTGTGCTAGCGAGCTCTTAATCTGGGTCGTGGCCGATGCTTGTGGCAAGCTGTTCACGTGGACTGAACGGCGAAGGGCGGATTCTCTCGTTTGCTGCCGGGGCCTGCTCTTGGTACTGTCATCTCCGCCGCAAGAAAAAGGTAGACACGCAACGAAGAAGTAGACGTACATATATAGCGATGCACATTGAAGCGGAGAGATGGACTTACACAGCGATTTTGAGACATGTCTTCCGTACGTGCAGACGATTTTGTTCTTGAGCCAAGGAGTGCTTTGTGAGGTGGTGTCCATGGTGGGACAAAGCGAGCGCGAAGAGCTTCTTGTGGATCTCGTGAAGCGAGAGCTCTTGGACTCTTGTCTTGCGGGAGCCCGGGAGTTTCGGAACTCACACAGGCCAGCAAGTCAGCTGCTGAGTTGCCTCCGAGGATATCATCCTTGCAGCCGACGAAGTGACTCGCCTCTGATGTTGGTCTCTTTTCGATCCGAGGTTGTGAGATTCGCACACTGTTCCTTCCTTGCGCCTAAATACTCGCAGAAGTGAGTGCTGCTGACGGGACTGACTGACGATGCCAAATAATGTGTTGTTTAAAGGGTTCCTACTTGCAACGCGTGCAGCATGTCAGCTTGCTATACCTTGCTCAGGATGGCGATGGGTTGATGTCACACGCAGAGTTTCTGAGGACGAATGCATCGACTTGCATGCACAATGTAATCGTGCAAGTCTCCCGTCACATTGTCCTTTGCACCTAGCGTAGTCGTGGGGTCTCGAATTCGATTTGCAGGTGGGCCGAATGTGTTCAGTTAGATTGACGGGTGCTCCTTACGGGACGGAGCCCGTGTCACAGCAGCTCAACTTGAAGGGTCAGTGGCAGCAAACCCTTGCAGCTATGTCGGCACTGCAGTCCAGTCACGTCCGCTGGAGACCTGCTGCCTGCCCGAAGCCTCATGCCAATGATAAGCCCAACTGCCACAGCACCGTCAGGATATTGGAGAGTCCGGAGGGCCTCAAAGCATTGGAGACGGCTCGCGGGGGGGGGCGGGGTAGAGCACAAAGAAGGTTTTGGGAGTTTAGTCTGTTCTCCTGAGCCTGAGGCTTGGGGCAGTGCTACTCGCAAGTCTTTGCTTGAAGGTTCCAATGTCTGAGCCGATTATCGTTCTCGACGTTTAGATGCAGCGAGTTGGCTCGGTGCCCTTCCGCACCGCTCCGCATGTTCAAATTCACATTGCTCACAGTTCGCCGACTCGGCATAAGCTTTGACGTTGACCTGCTTTGCGCCAGGTCGGGGTGGATCCCGTGGGTCTCATCGACTATGCGGATCAAATTTTTGCGAAGGATTCAGTTCCTTTTTTCACCGGCGTGCCGCGGCGCTTCATTCATGTCTAGCCGAGAAGTGGATAATGCACTCGTGTCGATGCCCTTGCGAAGCACTAGGCCCCAAGGATGGAGCAGCCCTGCAGCTGTGCCGCTGTGCCTGCTTGCCCGAATGCCGGTGAGATGAGTGTCTGCAGCCGCAGGAGAACGGCGAAGAAGGAACGCAAGAAACCGTCTTGCCTCTTGCCGCCAGAGTATTTAGAAACGAGTATGCTCATTCGTCTTTTGTGGTACTCGTAGTAAACTTCGACTTCAGAAGCACACTGGCAGTGCGAGCTGTTCAACAGAGCGATGCCGTGCAACACTGAGGTTTTCGCATTTTATGAATGAGATATTGCAGCTGCGTGGCACGAACACCTGCACAGTGAAGGCTGCGGGGATGCAAGCAACAGTAAGAAACATGTACCGTGACGTTTTTTAAACAAGTGGAGGGCGGACAAGCCCCCGGAGCCACAGAGGTACAGGAGTACACAAGTTCTGTTTAAATCGTATATTTAAAAATAAGCTCCACCCTCCTCCACCCCTCCACCCCGCACCCCTCCACCCCTCCATCCCTCCTCCCCATCCACTCCAAGCCTCTTCCACTCCCCCCCACTCCACCCCTCCCTCCACCCCTCTACCCTCCACCCCACCACCCCTACTCCCTCGCCCCTCCCACCCCTAAACCTAAACCTCTCCACGTATAGAAGTTTAAATTAGTTTTCGTGCCTCTTGATCAAAACTCGTGGCTCTTG
>CAJNDV010001558.1:200063-212246 GCA_905221635.1 Symbiodinium sp. CCMP2456
TAATGTGAGGGGATTCTATGGGCGGGTGGGGTGTCTTCTTGAAAAAAACTGAAAGAAATGTTCAAGGTCAGAGCTGCTGAACCCTAAACCCTAAGCCCTAAACCCGTGACTCGGGGGCTGCCAATTCCATTTATCAGGCCAGACTGCGATCCCTAAGTTGATCGTGCTACGCTTCTGAAGCTAAGTTTTCTTTGGAAGTTTCTTGTTTAGGGTTCTTCTTTGAAAGGGTTTTGGGGCCTAAATTGGTCTGAAGAGGTGCTAATTATAAGATCCTTGGAGGGTGGTTCGGGCTGCTGCTGATGGACAATATGTGTTTGGGTAGGGGTCGGGTGGAGGGGTGGTGGGGGGTGAAGGGGTGAGGTGAGGGGTGCTGTTCGGGCCGCTCCGCTTATTTAAGATGGGCTTGGCGGCCTGGGCCCGAAGCCAACGGAGGTAGCATGCAACATCTGTTTAGGAGTTTAAAACTGCGAGTACTTAAAAATCGTCACCGTACATGCTGGGATGCTGTGCTCTGTGGAGTACCTGCCTTGGTAATCTGGGTATAGCAGAGCTTCTCGGATGCCTTGCGGACGACTTCTTGGACGGGTCAGCGATTGGCTGAACTGTTGTTATCCTCCTCGACTCGAAGCTTAAAGGTTTTTCACTTCGGCTTATCTCTTTGTTCTGTAGGCCTCCAGCCACAACTCAACATCGTTCGTGTGTGTGTGTGTCTGTTTGTGTGTGCGTGCTGATTCATGTTTCCGAAAGCTAGGCCTCGCTTGCCCTTCCTTGCGAGGACCTCATCAACATGAGGAAGGTTGTCGAGAGATCGGGCAAGGACACAGTTGTAAGTACACGTACGTTACATGATCGCACAACTATCGTACATGTACATGTCTGTTTGTATGTGTGTCCACACTCATACCTCAGACATACTTACTTACATAGCCATATACCGTATCATATACCTGTACACATACATCCATCCTTCCATGGGCACGCCTGCATACACACACACACCTACATACATGTATGCATGCATGCACGCATGCATACTTACATACCTACATTCTTACATATAGATGTATAAGTTACGCACATGCATACCATGCATAGGTGCGTACATGCCACACACAGTGCATGCATAAGAGCCACTCACCTCAAAGCCTTTGCACAGGGGTGAGCCAAGCGGCTCGGTGACCTGACATGTCCGCTACGCCCCGAAGTGAAGTGAAGTGAAGTGAAGTGAAGTGAAGTGAAGTGAAGTGAAGTGAAGTGAAGTGAAGTGAAGTGAAGTGGCGAAGCAAGCACGCAAGAGAGAGCGACAGAGAGAGAGAGAGAGGGAGAGCGACGAAATTTTCCTGGTCGTCCCCTCGGGTTTGCTCCAGCTGCCTGGTTCCTGCATTATTACTTTAGCTTAAATCGTGGAACATGTGCCTGTCTTTTTCAATCCCCTGAGCCCGTAACAACACAGGTGGGCCTTAGGCCCGAAAACTACCGTCCCCTATGTCCGGAAGAGAGGAAGGAAGGAAGGAATGAAGCCACGTAAGCATGAATGCGAGTATGGAAAAATTGATCACACAGACAGAAACGAGACGTTCATGCATGCGTACATGTACTTACAGTGCATATGTGTATATACGTTGACATGTGCCTACATATACATATAAAATAAATATACACACATCTGTGTGTGTGCCCTGTCATCTGGAGGTATGTATAGGTGTGCACGGACCACATGTGGTTTCATGTAGAGAAACGGACGCATACACAAAAATGTGCACATATGCAGAAGCAGGTTATATCTTAGTATATACATACATGCAAACATATATATATATATATATACATATGTATATCTCTCTTTCTTTGTTTCTCTACGTGTGTTGTGCTTGTAAGTCTATGCACTACCAGTAGTACCGTAGTGTGCAAATTTAAGCTCCGAGTATTCACAACATGTGGAAAGCATGTTGACGTGTTTTTTCCTTTGGGGCATTTTGTTTGCTACAAGAGTTTCAGTGCCCGCATCTCCGAAGTGCCAGGATGTCAAAGAGCACATGGTTCAAGTCACTCAGCAGCTCAACACTCTACAGCAGAATATGGAGGACCGTGGTGCACCTGTGTGCGAGCTCGATCTATGCAACTTACGTAGCAGGTTCTGCTGGACCGGTCTGGGCAAACAAAGTGGGGTCGTAGCGGGTACTGGAAGCGTATACCCGATCCTGAGCTCTGGGATGAGGAGCTAAAAGCGAGTCGTAGCCCAGACGGGCCGGCGCGGCAAGTGGTGCCGAGAGTTGAGGAGTCAGCAGACAGCTTGGCTAAGCCAGAGTTGTCACAGCTGTCACAGTCGCTTGGCAAATCTCAAATATTGGAATCCCTTTCGCTCTCTCCGTCTTTCTCTTCCTTGGTACCTCGACTTCCTGTAGACGATACCTGCAACTATTGGTATGTCTATACTATACCTATATTTCGATCGATGACATGGTTAACTGTATCTATACTTGCATCTTTACCTAGAGAGATGATGCGCTTGTTTCTCCCCTTACACACACAGACTCTCGCTCTTTCCTTTTTCTATGCTTACACACTTACAACTTGCGCACACTTGCGCCTACACTTACCCTTTCACTTGCAGTTACTTCACTTAAAGTTACTTCACTTGCAGTTACACGCTTACAGACCTACACATACACACAAACACACGCGCACACACACACAGACGCACACACACACACACACGCTCTCTCACTTACGCACACGCAAGTACATGCATGCATACATACACATAATTAGTACTTAATGTTCATATACAGTACAGTTATATATGTGTATGTGTAAAAAACTGATTCAGTTGTGTTTACCTATATGTAATTATAAGTACACAAAATACATGCAAACATGTGTATATATATATATATACACATACATACATAGAGTGAAGCATATTATTCTCGACAAGCTAATTAAGTTCGCATCTTCTCAACGAGCTCCCAGCTCCCTTGGTTAGTTGGCACCCTGGCCAAGGACGCTGTCGAAGACACTGCAGAAGAGTGTGGATCCCATGCCTAGGGATCTATCACCTGTGCCTTGGACAGCAAGCCAGTACAACCGCTTGATGCTTCACTGATTCAGGGATGGCTTCCCCCGACTGCAAAGAGCACAGACATAAACAAACAGCCATAGCTTCCTGCATTCAATTTCTTTGAATGGCAGCGGGGCCATCCTGGTAAGCACTTTACAAGCCAAAGGTGCCGCTGCAAGCCCATATGCCTCCAAATCCTGCGGCCTTCCGCAAGACGACAGGGCCTGGCTCCAAGACCATTCGGCTTTTCAGGACCGTTCGAATAGGCAAGAGCAGCTAGAGTCTGCAGACGTCTGCGGCAGCACTGTCACCATGTGACTCCAAGGAACCTGAAAACTGGTGACCCCAACCTCTACAGCCGGGGACTTGGCACACCTAGGGAAAGGAACACGGCAGGGTTAGACGTACAGCTCTTCAGAGACCGGGAGCTGCTGAGCTGGGAGTCATGGCAGTCATGGTCCTTTGCTTGTCGCTGGGATGATCCTGTTGCGGCGGGTAGGCTACCTGGTGTTCACCGGCCTGGTCCTTGTCAGATTTAGATCAATCCTGCTGCTTGATATTGTTGCTGCTGGTTGGCGGTGTGCATTGTTACTTTAATTTGGGTCTATGCGTTGTTGACAAAGGGTGCCCACCACGCCTCAATGCTTGCTGTCCTGCTTGACTGCTTGTTTCCTGCTTGCTGCTCGGTCCGCAATACGGCAACTATCACGACGATGCTAATGCTGCTGCTCTGCTGTTTCTGGAAGGGGTTTGCTGTGCGGGTAGTGACGGTGGTGGTCGAGCTGGTGGTGCTGCTGGTTTATGACTCTTCTTTACAAAGGGTGTTGGTGTTGGCGCCGGTGTTGGTGTTGTTGTGTTGTTGCTGTTGCGGTTGTTGTTGTTCCCCATCCACAGTGGGCTGTTGAGTTTGAATCAAGGACAACACTTCGCACACGCACCCCTCTCGAGTCTCAGGCCCCGCCCCCCCGTCCAACAGGACGGATATCAGGAAAGGAGACAGGACGGAAAGATGACAAGATGACAAACGACAGGACAGCAAAGAGCACGAGCAGCGGCTAGCATTAGCAGGCAGGAACAGTGACTATAGCGTACTGTAGGGGCCAGGAGAGCTCTCAGGCGTGTGAGTACAGCCAGTGTGCTTGAAGAGAGCGGCCAAGCAAGCTTTCATTTTGATTGTCGATGGTATGGTGGTGATTAAAATTCCACCGTTCGTGCTCACTCTTGTCGTCGTTTTGGCAGTCATCGCGGAAGTTGTGGTTGACCTTGTGCTTACTGTTCAGCTGCTTCGAGTCGGTGTTGACGAGACGTCGCACAGGCAACCTGTCGAGCGCGTGGGGGCAGACTACCAAGACTTACTTCGAAGATATGGAGGGGAGCCTTTCCCAGAAGCTCCTTGAGATGCAGGCTGGTTGCTGACGGTCTCTGGGTTCATTTGATGAGGGCCTAGCCTAGCCCACATGTCCTTTAGCAGAAGGTGACTCCAAGAAGAGAAGCTAAACGGCCAGTTGAATCCTTGTACAGTGAAGTGCGTCGACTGCATGCTGCCGACTCTATATGTTCCTATATTGCAGGGAGCCTCGTATGCGTCGATATCTGCGCTTACCTCATGCTTTGCATTAATTCAGATGGTCCAGATGACTGAAATTTGCTGCAAGAGCATCAGAGCACCACCCAAGCCTGCAAGGGTATCCTCAACGAGCTCATCCTCGGGCCTCACTCTTTAGGCTGCGGCTGTGCGCGGTAGTAGATGGCCGTCGCTGTTGCCTTCCGCTTTAGACTTGGGAAAGTTTGGCAACAGTCTGCGTGTCAAAGCATCGGCACTTGTAGGAGGTTTGTTGCGAGCTGCGAGCTGTGAATAGATCACCCGGAACCTGCATGGTGGCTGCGTGCTTGCTACAGTAAATTCCATGGACTTCAATAGCCATAGTCATAATCCCTGATCAAGACATGCGAGCATTGCTGAAACGGGAGCTCTGTCGTGTAGGAAGCCCTGTTGTGGCCGGGGTGGTCGCGGAATCCAATGGAGATGCAGCCGGCGGCAAGCCGCGCGACATCGATGTCGCTAAGTTGCGAAGAGTGGACTCCTAGGATGCAGGATAAAAAGAAGCTCAGCCGAAGGCTGAACTGCTTGGGAAGTACTGTAGAAGAGGCCAGCATTGTTGAATGTAGAAGGCTTGAGAGTTCCATGCCCCTTTCATGCACCCGTTGTCTTGTTAATTTTGCCTTACTTGCCTTAACTTGCAGCTCCGGTGGTGCAAAGATAAGGCGGGTCAAAGCCTCCGACGGGCGGCCAACAGAAGCGGCTGGGATGGTTTGTTTGTACAGCATTAGAAGCTGGAGTGTCAGAAGCCTTGTCTTATGCCAAAGCAGAACAGGAGAATGAAGTAATGAATAGCGGCCATCTTGAGTTCACGATGGATTCTGATAGTTGAGAAGGGTATCGACTTTTTGTCTGGAGTGTTTTGTTCAGCTGTTTTCAGTCGTTCAGCAAGACGGTGGCAAGAAGTGGCAGCAGTTCGTGGATGTCCATACTGAATACTTGAAGTTCAGCGTTCAGGAGTAGCAGCACTGACCGCTTTCAAAAGGTGACGCTGCGGATGCACGGGAGCGCGAAGCCTTTTGGCACATGTTGGGTTGGAGCTGCGAGCTAGCTCCCGAGGATTGCTTGTGAATTGACGGGGAGAGGTGGAATGCTGCACCATGCTGGAGTGGCGTTGTTGACTAAGTTTTTTTTGCAAGCTTGCTGACTGCACAATGTCTGTGTGGCGTTCCAGGGGCGCAAGCGAGACGAGTCTCGGGCACGCTTTGCTTTCCGTGTCTACGGTCGGCCAGTCAACAGCGACGATGCTTGGGTGCAGTTAGTTTCGGCGTAAGGGTTCGATTCGTCGTGGTGCAAACGGATTGGCATGCTTGCGCCCCTTTGAGCAGGACATTCCTCGCGGCCGTGTACTTGCTCGCTACTTGGCGCGACGGCCATCGCGAGAGCGAAGCGTTCCTCAGTAGCTCCAGGCCGACCTTCGATCTCGATGTTTCTGAGAGCTTTTCAGGAGGTGGAAGAAGACCTGGCGTTGCAGACTGTTTTGTTGGAGAGTTGGTGCAAAAAGCTATTCCCTGCGTGCATCTGCCACGCTAAGCGAAAACCCAGAACCTGGACGGCTTTCATCCATTTTTCGGATTCTTGTTATTGCCGTTATTACCGGCGACGGCTTTCCACAAAAAGCCAGCGATCGAGCAACTAGCAAGACAGCAATTCTGGCCGAAGTGCCACTGACTGCACAATCGAACTCGACCGGAAGGTCGAATGCCACAAAAATGGTGGGACAGCAGCTTGAACGGCCAAAACGCTTCACGAGACAGATTCAATCGCGTTATGTGTACTCTGAGCCTGATGTCACAGTGCACCGCCAATGTCAAAAAAAAAAAGTCCCATAGCTCTCACAACTAATGGAACTGCCGGCCACTGGCGTGGCTTCTCCCGGATCGCTGTCTGGATCTTGCGAACCGGCCCTACTCCGAACGCAGCAGGAATGTTCTGAAGATAAGATGCGCGTGGAACCCAAAAGCTGGTATTTTTGCTGGTGTTGACTTATTGCATATCTCTTCTACATGTCCACCTCTCGAGGCGACCGCTCACATGTCACGTACTTGTGCCTTGTACACGAGAGCTCCCGTGACGCGGCATGTGCGAATGCAGCCTGCTTGCTCATGCAGGTTGAGCTCAACCGGGTCAGTAGTCGACGGCCGGTGGAGAGGTCGGCTTCTCCATCCGCTGAGTAAAGCTGCCGAAGCTTGTCGGTGCATGCGCATGAGCAACACATATACATATACATGTGCATATACATATACACATACATATTCACATACATACATACATACTTACATACATGCATACATACACACGTACATACATACATGCATGCACACACACACACACATATATATATATATATGGATGCTCGAAACGAGCCTTTTGTTACGTAGTTTGTTGCTCCCACAAACCTCGCCTGACCTAGTCGAGCGTGAGTGCAAAACATGTAATGTATGTATGTATGTATTCCCGAGAGCCTGGACCCTCGCCTGCTTGTCGAGTGCGAGTGCCAAAAATGTATGCATGTATGTATGTATGTATCTATGTATGTATGTATGTATGTATGTATGTATGTGCTGACACTGCATAGGTTCGAAAGGAACCAGCTTGGATAGTCGTTGCTTCCTGGGATCCTCGCCTAACCTCATCGAGAGCGAGTGCCAAAACATGTATGTATGTAGGCATTAATTGCATGTATACACTTGCATTGGTTTGTTTGATTGCACTGCCGCATCTGTTCTTGGCAGGTCAGTGTGTGTGTTTTGCGTGCTGACACACACATGGCGAAAGATGCAGGCAAAATTACATGCATGCAGAGAGATTTATGGCACTATACAGTACGTAGAAAGCACGGAGACTTCAGAATCTAGTGCACAAGAATGCTCTCAAACACGTGCGCCTGAGTTTGAGCATGTGCATGGGTGAGCACACACCTTTGTATGCGTCTGCATGCAATGGTTGAATAAGTATTCCTTTTCATTGACGTTTATCTGTATATCTCTCTGCGTGCATGGATGTATGTGTGTGTACGTGCGTGTGTGTGTATATATATATATATATGTATACTTTACTATATACACATTTATGTATGTGTTTTGTGTATGTTTGTTGTTGAACAAGTTTAAGTGCACATGCACACGAACGCACATGGGCGTGTCCATGCACCAATCCCTGTGAATTTAATTATGTATGCACAGAGACACGCACACAAGCCTGCACACAGATGCTGCAGACACACAGGCGCGTATGCACACTCACACACCTTCACAGGCAAGCACGGACAGGTTGATTTGTGCGCTTCCTGACGTGTATAATTAATTACTGACTGTTGAAGAAGTTTGCTGTGCAGTGAAAGATGTTTGACCTGTCTAATGATTCAATATTGCCTCAGTTTTCTTTCTTCTTCAGGGGTACCCAGCAGTTGCAATAGGCCGGGATGCAGACGTGATTCAATATTGCGCACGCATGCTGTGCATTGGCATGCATACGCAGATGTACATATGGTCTTCTGTGTACGCATGTACATGTATAACGCCGTTCGTGGGTATGTCCCTGTCTGTGTATGCGCGCTGCTTGCTTCGTAGGCAGGCCACCTGTTTTGCCTTAGATGCGCAACGTTGATTTGCACTGTTGGCCCACGATTTATATGCACAATGTAATACATGTGAGGTGAGATCATGCAACCAGCCATTTCGAGAACGTTCATTCCGGGTTGAGCCTGCTGCATGCTTGGAAGAAGCACTACAGTGTCTACAGCGACAAAGACTCTCAGCACGTATTTTCTCACAGCGCTGTGCTTGCACCACCCCATTTAACTCGGCGTCCTTAAGGGAGCCCTCGTTAACAGAATATCGTTTTTCGTGCATGACTCGAGCGCACAGTTCGACCTGTAGCCGCCCCAACTTCAACTTCTAGCCTCAGCGCACATGAACGCGCTGTCAGTCCTTGTGTCCTGTGCTATGCGCCAGTGCCACTCCCAAAACGCTATAGATCAGGAACAGAGCTGCCATGGAGGTACTGTGCGATCGATGCCATAGGGTCAAGGGGACCGCCTTCGTCCGGAGGGAAGCCATGTGAAGCTCAACGACAGTTTACGTAGGCATTGAAATCAGGAATCATAAGCAGGCGCGCGGATCTGTTTGGGCTAGGCAGGTGGGCCTTACTCATCTTACATTCCGCATGCTGACGAGGAAGTCTTCGATACGAGTTTCGCAGAAACTTTTCGGGCGTCCACCCGGAGTTATGCATTGGAATTCAGGGTTAGCTGCTGAGTAGCTGAAGCCTTTGGCTTTCTTATTTTGAACCCGCGTTTCTGCACCCCTATGGCTGACAGCTTCCCTCAACTTGGTCGCGAGTCTAGTGACATCATGCAAGTTTCAGGTGTTCAAAAACAAAACTGCAAGTTAAGCTGTCATCCAACGTGGGTTCCAGCAAGCATCGCTGAATGTCTGTCTGGCGCTGTCACTTGAAGAGGACCGGCGCCACTTCATCGACTCAATCATTGGCTGCCGTGATGCCTGCATGGACAAAAAAAAGCCCCATCTTGAATAGGAAGGGTTCGAAACGCCCATCTCAGCTCAGTCTGCTCTATGGCATCGTCAATCTTAGCACCGGAACTGCTTCATGCACGCGGGTTTAAGTCGTGTCGCATGCGATGCAATCGGCGAGCCCGAAGAGGTGCAAGGAATACTACCAACTGGGTCGCCCCTGATTATGCCGATTGTGCCCCCAGACACTCATGTCAGAATCAGCAGGGCCTGGGCGTTTACGTGAAGGATCTGACCGAAGAGGCGCGAGACACCGGTCCTGCATGAACGACTTCAGCCTGTGAGCACGGAGACAGAGAGAGCGAGAGAGACGGCATCATGGCGGCAGCCTGATGTCACCAGACGCCAAGACAGTTGGTAAACTAGAGAGCCTAGACCGATCTCGCATCGAGTCGAGACCTCACATTCTCTATGATCTACTCATGAAACTCGGTCCTCCGGCCTGCCTTTTCGGCTCAGAATTAACTTTTGTTCAGTTGGCACAAAAAGAGGGCCATGGGACAAGTCGAAAGCTCGGGTGCACTGGAGCCAGCTGGTTGCATGCTTCTCGGCTGCGCAGAGGTGGCCGAAACGAGACCCTACTTCAGAAGTTCCCATAGGCGATTTGTTTTGGCGATCCTTGTTAAGTTTCTGTGCAAGGAGTGGTCTCGGATCGGTCTTGCTCCTGAGCTGCAAGCTTTGGGCGTTCTTGGGCGCTTTGCCTCGCTCTTTAGCCGTGCTTTGCATGCTGTCTGGAACCGCTAAGACCCGACATCCCCCAAATGCACGCTTCCTTCTGATGATGCACAACGCAGGCGGCCACCAGCACAGACATCCACTACGCTGGTCAAAGTGACAGTGCGGCTGCTGGGTGGCCCTCGGGCAGCAGTGGTCTCGCATTCCGAGTTCTTGCGCGGTTCCACAGCAATCTGAGGTGAGAGTCGAACGATGTTGCTGCCGGTGCCTTTGGCTGCAATCTGTCAATAGCTCTATAGTGGTATTGTCATTGGATTATAAGTTGGCTTTCAAAGGGGTTTGAGCGACATCTGCAAGATGCAAAACACTCGGCATGCGACACTGGCACCATGCACCAGCTGTGTCCGGTCGTTTATCAAGCTGTCAAAAACGGTACCGCTTTGCATCCTGAGGACACATCGACTGGCAGGCAACACTATTGCACTTTCCCATTGTTGGGTGACTGGACAAACAGGGCCATGCTTTGGAAATAGTGGCTGCCTCTTAGTTTGCTAGACTTGTGGTAGACCATGACTCTTCGGGCTTGAAACTTGCCATGGCTTTGGCTCCGGAAAATCGCCGAAGTTTGGAAAGCTGAGTGCAGGGAGATCAAGATGTCAATCGAGACCAACTTCGCTGTTCCAGAGAGCGAACAGCGGCTGGCATGCCACGGCCTGAGAAGTACTCGGTGAAAAGCGTCAGGTGCTTCTGTCCTGTTGCTCAGTGGTCTCCAGATATGTGCTGTGGGAAGCAGCGAGCCAACCAGAGATGAAAGAGCGACTACAAGAATAGGGTAGCAACCTCAGCACTCGCACGCATTCATGCTCGACAACGGTGCAGCAATTCAGGTGGCGGCTCGTTGGTGGGAGACGTGACGGGGTCGCAAAACACCTGTCATCAGTCTCACAGTCAGCATACTGAATTGTAAAAGCCTTGAATTGTTGAGGGCAGTTAAGGGCTCCCAAAAGCAGAGATTCCGTTTGCGTTGTTGGTGGCGCTGATGTGCTGCCTGTTTGGGTGGGGCATGACACCCAGGAATCCCGACCTCTCCGTGACGAGACCCACATCTGCGTCTCGGCAGAAATGGTGCCAGTGCCGTAGCTCGCAAGCAGATCCAACACAAGCCTTGCCGAGGCTTGGACGTGATTCGCGTACATGCACATGAGCCTCGACGGTACAGAACGCCAAAGCACACCAACGGCCGTTCCCAGGCAAAATGGAATGATGTGCGAAAGCTGTCAACGAATTCAAGCCCCACCTAACTGCTAATTCTACTCATTACGCTTCTTTGTTTCCTGACAGCACGCCACATTGAATCTTCCAAGCTATTCAGGCAACTGCAGACCTGAGTCTTTCTACCAGCAGCTTCAGGGCGAGACATCGTATAATCAGTTGCATCCAACTTGGCTGAGCCCAGGTGTTGGCAGCCTGCTGTCTACCCGGCTTGTCGGCCAGAAGCTACAGGTCCGACAGCGATAAATCTCGAGGAGAACTGAGCCATGCTGGGCTGTTTGTGAAGTGCAGTTGCAGCCCGTGTACAGGGGGCACACAGTATTGTTGCCTCGACAGCTCTTGGTTCTACATACTCCGGACTGGTTTCAGATGTGAGGTTTGCTCAGGCGTTCGTCGTTCTGCTGCTGCGAGCCCGGGATCGAAAGGGCCCTGTCGCAGACGATTTTAGTCAAAGGAGCTTTGTTTCACTCTGGAGATGCCGTGCTGTACAGACAGCTCTTACGGGAGCTGGGCGGACCGTCTCAGAATGCTCAGCTGTTGCAAGTGCGTTACTTGACATGCGCTCTAAGGAGAAACTCTAAGATGCCAGCTCACTGCAGCTAAAGCCGCCATGCCTATTTCCGCACAGCCTCCCCGACTGCTTGAAAGGAAGCGACCTCATGGCATCCTCATATCCGACCCCTTCAGCTAGGCTAGGCATCTTTTAGAGGTGCCGACAGCTTTCCCGAAAGATTTCGCAATTCTGCTCCGCAGCTGCGTTTTTGAGGACAGTGAAGCACGCCCTGTATTACATGTTTTTGCCTCAGATGATATTTCGATGTCGGCCGACGGGCACCACCTGGGACCAGAGGCAGAAGCTCATACTCCATCTTTCAAGTTTCAAGCGATAAGCCTCGCCTTCATTGCTGAGTTGTGAGAGTCCAAGTCTGCGTCATACAAGAGAACATGTACAGTATAAGTCGTTATAGTATGTACATACATACATACATACATACATACATACATACATACATACATACATACATACATGAGTACATACA
>CAJNDV010001559.1:1985-28074 GCA_905221635.1 Symbiodinium sp. CCMP2456
AGTCCCATGATCCTCCAAGTAGCGATCTGGGGAGCTCAGTCCCTTTTGAAGGTTCTTTCTGCCACTTTTCATGGGTCAGTAAGCACAAGGTGGTTGGATTTGAAGGGGGCGTCTTGGCCTCTAGGATCCTTGTTGGGGAGCTGAAGGCTGTCGGAGCGTTGGGGCTTTTGAGTTCAGGATGCACCGACTGCACATCAGCGACGTATGTGCCAGATTAAACAACAAGAAGACAAAGTATCTGTAACAACGGCGACAGCCATCTTTGACTGCATTACACTACAGGCAGAACATAGCTGGTCGCCGTTGGTCATCATGGTGTCAAGAGAAGTCTGTACATACAGTATTACAGTTACATGTCGTCATGCGACAAGGCATGATGATGTCAATAATTAATTAAAGAAGACAGCAATGGCCGCGCGGACTTGGCAAGAAGGTAAGCAAGACAAGCACCAAACATCTTCAAACCTCTCTCTGCTACAGTAACGACGGTAAAATGCAGCAAGCCAAATGACAAATGTGAATCAGCGACTCGCAATACTTGTGACGACATTGTAGTATCCGAGACACTGGGCATACCAATACTGAAGGTAACAGTCGTACACGCATGCCCAAACAAACACACACACCCACAAACAATACGTACGATCTAGAATATTATAGCATGCATACATAGCGTAGCGTAGCACAGCGTGGCATGACATTGCATAGCGGTGCATCACATAGCACATCATGTCATAGTACAGCACAGCACAACATAATATATGCCTTACATAACAGAACATTCCATGTCATAACATGTCATGTCACAACACAGCATCCAAACACAACATAACATGACACCACACAACATACCAGTAACAGTAAAATAAAAGAGGGGGAGAGACAGAGAGAGAGAGAGAGGCAGCATAATCGGAAAAACATTGCTCGTAATTATCGTAATTTTCCTCCCAATTCCAAGGCAGTAGAACTCCCAGAGCGAGCCTTCGAGGTGTCCCACTTCACAGTTCCGTAGATGGTCAGCGTCCTGAGGCACTCGCTAGTGGTAAGCACAAGTCCTGCATTCATCCGTGCTGTATTTCAGGGGATCTGGGTGATTGAATAGTGAGACCTGGAGCTATAACCTCAGAGAAGCCCGTCAGCTGGATATGTTACACCTAAGCAGAACACGCCCGGGTGTCTTCTTGCAAACTCCATTTGCCAGGCATCTCCACATCGATGGAATGATCCAGAATCCAGGTATGGCCAGCAGGGACCACGCAGTGCCCATCTGGGCATAGATCCGACAAAGTGGCGCCGCTAAGCAAGTCCTCCTCAGTTGCTGCAACAGCTCGAAGGCCCACGGAAACTCAAAGGCTTATACAGCCGAGTCGGGGATTCCCATGAGACCAGTTCAGCTTTGGGATGGAAGCAGAAGCACTTCAACAATCCTGAAAAGCAGTGCGCCTTCTTCTCGGTAACTTCTACTCTGATGGGAACTTGCTGCTACTGCTAATCATGCTTACAAGCGCCGCTGTGTTGCACATATTGGCATTGTGGTGTTAGTTGTTGGTGTTAATGATAGCACGCTTTCGCTGAAGTTTCTAGTCTGGATAGTTTTGTTTCGCCAACATCTGCTGAAACCATTGCTGGCATCATGTTCGTATTTCGGCAGTCGCACAAGCTCTTCTGCTTATACTGCTCCGGTTATGCTGGGATGCAAAAGGTTGCATGCTTCTCAGAGAGAGGCATGTACCCAAGGCACCCAGTACACTATAAAGTTAGCTGCAACACTGACCACCCTATCCCTCCAGGTGCCTATATAGGGCCCCAGGGGCTCTAGTACCCTATATAACAGGTACCTGGGGGTCTAGGGCCAAATCCTTAATCGGACTCGGACCCTACGCCAAACATAATCCCCAGCGGACATCCAGGGCTCGCTCGGTGACTGCCATGACGTGAAGCCTTCAAATGGGCGAGGCTCCAAAAACGGATGCAGATCCCATGGTCTAGGGTTTAGGGCGGTTTTGACAGGCTCGTCCTCCTAGCAGTCGTCCCACAACTCAGAGCCGTCGTGGCAAGTCTAGCAACAGTCGTCGTCGCATATCACACATTGCAAACTGCAGGTGAAGTCAAGCCGAAGCATACCGATCAGCGCTCGAAAGTGACGCTTCCTCTCAGGTTCTTGCTATGAATTGAACTTCCCGACGGAATGGTGGGCACAAAAAACACGAAGAAACTCGTCGCAGCTCCTAACGCGAAAACAAATGCAAAGCGAGTCGAATACGGTTCCCATTCCTAGTTGTATGCTGTGGCTCGTGTTGCTGCCCATGTCTGGCTGGTCTGACTGCTGCTCCGGCTTCTATGATGATGCCAATTGTTGTCACTTCGGTGACCCTTAGCACGAGTAATTCTGGTGCTGGTGACTCTCATCTGCGCTATCTGCATGATGATCAACCACTTCTCTACTCAGCTTACAGGCATTTTTAGCAAGGACGAATGCGCGTGCGTAAAACTCATGCTGGATACCATGACAACTCTTAACCCCTCAGCCCTTTGACTCTGTGAAGGCCGTCGCCCGCAAATCATGTGACCCAAAGCTTTATCGCACAGGCTGGGGAAACCACAAGAGCAACGCGGAAAATGGCCAACAAGTGTGCCACCCGTACCGTTCGATATTCTCGGAACTGCCGCTGCAGAGACAAGGCCCTTCAGCACCGCCAGCCTCTGCTTCTTGGAAGCAGGGTCGCCAGCAAGGGCCAAAATAACATCATGCAGAGTTCAGCACCTGTACTAAGTACTATTCGTGCTGAAGCACGTGGTTCATTGGTTAGATACATGGGCGGAGCTTTGATGTGGGAGCAATTGCGTTGGTCTCTTGACACCCATCAACCTTAGAGTTCATGCCGCCACCGATTCCCGCAATGTTGGCAGTCATATTTACATGCATGATGGCTCGGGAAAGCAGCAACGCAAGGCACGCGCGACTTGTGCGCCACAGTGCCTCGGGCCAATAGCGTCCGGTCGCAGCTCCACACTGAATCACAATTCCCAGCAGACTGTGCGGATCGCCTGGCAGACAATTCTGGCAAGGCATGTGCATCACTACAGGCAACAAACCTAAACCGCATTTTGACGGCAGGCCGTGATTCCTTCGATGGCAGGGTTCTTACCAGCCGGAGTATTTGCAAAAGACACTGGGCCCAGGCATGGCTCATGGAGTCCATGGAGCCACACCCAGCATCGTGACATCGCTAAACGGCTCATCCGTTTCTCCGACGTGCTGTTCCAAAGTGCCGACACGGACTTGCTTCAGATTCAAGTCTGCTGGGACCCTGTCCCTCCTGCCCAATCCCCAAAACCTACACATCGTGATGACAAGACGATTTAAAATCATGATGACGACAACAGAAACAATGTGTAATAAGCAAGATAATGCGAACAATGGTAGTGGAGCAGGGCAACGCATTCAGAGCTCAGAAGTGCCGTTCCGTTCGCGCAGTCGTCGGCAGTCGCGGCCTCAGCTTTGCGGTCGGAAAAACGTTGTATTTCTGATTCCAGACACACCGGCTCCAGCTGAAAAACTAAGCAGCGCCGCGCGACCAAACGAATGAGGAAAGGTGTGCTCAGTTCCACACAAAGTTGTCGTGCAACCAGCAGCGGTTTGTCCTGGCGTTCGGTCTGCTGCGGGTGGTGAACCGAAAGAGTATACAAAGCGATGACGGTAGCTACTACGCGTGGGACACAAAGCGATGACGGTAGCTACTACGAATGGGAAACCGGACAGTACACAAAATATTATGGTGACTACGACTACGACGGAAACACCAACGACGGCAACGATGATGATGATGGTGATGAAGGTGTTGGTGATGTTGTTCGCGATGCTGATGAACATCATGGCAAACATGGTGACGTTGTGAGGCTCGGTACAAGGTAATCATGACGAAGATCGCGGTGCTGCTTTGGGGTGGACTGCGACATTGAGCACCGGTCGGCCCACAAAATTACAAAAACCTTGCTACAAAAAACTTTCAAACAAAACAAGTATCCTCGCAAACCTGTGAACCTTTGCATGCCATCACGTGCAAACACACAGCGAACCTTTCGACTGGGAACTGGGCCGATGTTGACAAGTTGTCGCAATCAACAATGCTTTACCCGTAGTGTCGTAGACCCAGATGACCATTCGGCCAGAAATGAGGATCCCTGCGCAACTTATGGCTGCAGCACCAAAGCAGATGGAACAAGCACAACCTTTAAGCAGAGTGCTGGCAGTGCTGGCCGCTTGCCCTGGTCCCGTTAGTCCTGTTGAAAGGGACCAGCGGATAATCCATCGCATGCGTTTTGGCGGCAGGTGATGCCGACCTCCCAAAAGCTCCAAGCCATCAGCGCTATATCGAAATCTAGTTAATCTAGTTGGCTGCCCAAAGGAATTTCCTTGTCCTGTTCCGATGCACGGTGTCTGCGAAATGCAGCGGCAACTGACGCAGTGGCTCCAGCAACTGTTTGCTTAAGCTGACAGCTCACCACATCATGTGGTGCGCATCCAGCAGACGAAATCGAGACTGTTGGAGCACGGCCGGTGTCGTTTTGGCTCTTATACGGTATCGCGACACTATGCAGCCGGAGATTCCACATGCAAGCCATGCAAGCCAGTCACGCTTGCACTGGCACAGAGGACAACTTAGCCAGGCCACATTATGCAAGATCACGTGTTTATTGGACTGGACTGGGCATCGCCGATAAAGCCGGCGTCGCTCCTGAAATGTCAGCATGATGGACATCAGGTTTCTTCCATGTGTACCCGTGCATCTGGGAAGTTGGTTGTCTGCAGACCGAAATCAAGATCGCTGAAGTTCACGTGGCGTGCAAGCAGCAATTGCTGAGCCATATATATATATATAAAACATATATATATATATAACGTCCTCCCACTCAGAGGTTTAACGCTCATCATGTCTGTATAATGTCATCTGGCATGCACGCCTGTAATGGCTGGCCGGAAGGTAGCGCACAGCCCCACGCCCGACCTCCGGCGTGACCGTGTGCGGCTGAGCTGCTCGCACATGTACCGGTAGGCAAAACGGTTGCCAGGCTCCCAGCACTCGACCTCGCCGTGCGCAGCTCCAGCACTGACCGTCTGCGCTGTGATGAGTCCGGCAAGCAACACGCAAGCAGACACGACAGCAAACTGCGACATTGCCCTACTGTTGCCGCGACCGTGCTCCAGAACCCAGCCTCCGTCGCCTTCGAACTGCGAGAATCGTATCACAACGCCTGGCCAGGCTCAAACGGCGCGCATGCACACTTCAAGCTACTGCGGAAGCACTTGATTGAAGGTTTGTAAGTTCACTCAAAATACCATCATTGGAAGGGACGTGCATCAGGTCTCCTCTCCCTGCGCACGTGAGACGGGCCAGTGCTGTCAAGCACTCAGCCTGCGCCGGGCAGCCTTTCCCACTGCCCCACCACGCACTTTAGCCCTGCCGTAGTGTCATTTGGCATGCATGCTTGTTGGCCGGAAGGCCGTGCACAGCCCCACACCCGACCAACGGTGTGACCGCATGCGGCCAAGCTGAGTGCAAGGCTCGCAACTTCAGAAGAACAAAGTCAGCTACAAGCAAGCTGCATGCATGTGCTAAGTTGGAGTAGCATGAGGCAAATTTGCACTGCGACCTGCGAGTGCTGGTTTCGCCAGCGCACAAGACATCGCTCTCCACGCGCCTTCATGGGCCACGGCCAGCACGACATCTCGACCTCGCAGGGTGCAGTTACAGCACCGACCGTCTCTCTGCGTGCTTCGTGAAACTCTGCTGCAGGCAGACCGCACTCACTGTGAACAAAAACCTGTGCCACATCTACTGCAATGCTGCCCGCACCCAGCCTCTGCCGTCCGCGATCTGCGAGGCTCATAGGACTGGGACCTCGCAAGGCTCACGCTCTAAGATTCTAACATGGTGCAAGCACTTAGCTTGCTAGCGTGAGTTGACACAACACACCAAGAATAGGAGTGGACGCGCAGCAGGTCTCCTCTACCCGTGCACGTGGCAAGGACCGGCGTTGTCAAGGGGACGCACCCTGCCAGCACTTCCAACTGCCCCACCACGCGCTTTAGCCCATTTGCCGTGGTGTCATCTGGCATGCGTGAGATCTGCATGCCAGGTTGGCCAGAAGGCAGTGCACGGCCCCACACCCGACCAACGGTGTGACCTTATGCGGCCAAGCTGCTCGCACATGGTTGAGTAGGGCACTGCCCGTCGCTCTGCGTGCTTCGTGAAACTCGCTTCGAAGACAAAGTCAGCTACAAGCAAGCTGCATGCATGTGCTAAGTTGCAGTAGCATGAGGCAAATTTGCACCGTGGCCTGGGAGTGCTCGTTCGCCAGTGCACAAGACATCGCTCTCCACGCGCCTTCATGTTCCACGGCCAGGACGACATCTCGACCTCGCAGGGTGCAGTTACAGCACTGACCGTCGCTCTGCGTGCTTCGTGAAACTCTGCTGCAGGCAGACCGCACTCACTGTGAACAAAAACCTGTGCCACTTCTACTGCAATGCTGCCCGCACCCAGCCTCTGCCGTCCGCGAGCTGCGAGGATCATAGGACTGGGACCTCGCAAGGCTCACGCTCTAAGATTCTAACATGGTGCAAGCACTTAGCTTGCTGCTAGCGTGAGTTGACACAACACACCAAGAATAGGAGTGGACGCGCAGCAGGTCTCCTCTACCCGTGCACGTGGCAAGGACCGGCGTTGTCAAGGGGACGCACCCTGCCAGCACTTCCAACTGCCCCACCACGCGCTTTAGCCCATTTGCCGTGGTGTCATCTGGCACGTGTGAGATCTGCATGCCAGGTTGGCCAGAAGGCAGTGCACGGCCCCACACCCGACCAACGGTGTGACCTTATGCGGCCAAGCTGCTCGCATATGGTTGAGTAGGGCGACTACACAGCTCGCACTTCGAAGACAAAGGCAACTACAAGCAAGCTGCATCCACGTGCTAAGTTGCAGTAGCATGAGGCAAATTTGCACCGTGGCCTGGGAGTGCTCGTTTCGCCAGCGCACAGGACATCGCTCTCCACGCGCCTTCATGTGCCACGGCCAGCACGACATCTCGACCTCGCAGGGTGCAGTTACAGCACTGACCGTCGCTCTGCGTGCTTCGTGAAACTCTGCTGCAGGCAGACCGCACTCACTGTGAACAAAAACCTGTGCCACATCTACTGAAACACTGCCCGCAGCCAGCCTCTGCCGCCCGCGAGCTGCGAGGTTCAGGGCCTGGCGAGGCTCACGCTCGAAGATTCTAGCATGATGCAAGCACTTTCAGGCATGCTAGCGTGAGTTCGCACAACACACCAAGAACAGGAGTGGACGCGTGCCCCGCGCTTTCGCAAGACAGCGTCCATGCGGTGTCGGCCATCCTACATCTGCGCCGGCCATCATACATCTGCGCATGGAGCACTCGCCAGCGCTTTCGTGAAGCGCACGTAAGTGCTCACAGCAGCTTGTAAGCTCAATCAAGATACCAACCTTGCAGTCTCTTCTACATGTGCATGTGAGAAGGGCCAGTGCTGTCAAGCACGCAGCCTGCGCAGGGCAGCCCGTCTGTCTTATCGCCCCACCACGCACTTCAGCCCATCTGCCAGTCAGTGTCATTTGGCATGCATGCTTGTTGGCCGGAAGGCCGTGCACAGCCCCACACCCGACCAACGGTGTGACCAGCTGCTCGCACAGCTGTAGTCGCAGCTAAAGAACAAGGTCAGGTACCAACGAGCAACATCCACACATTCCCACAGCACAACAAACACTTTGTGCAAGCTAGCGCTCCCATTTGATGAATTACGCGGGAACTGTCCCATGTGTTGTGGCATCTTTAACAGTTAACACGGGCATGCATAGATGCCAGCTTGGCCGAAATGCGAAGCACCTTGTACTCGATCAACGGTGTGACCGCATGCGGCCAAACTGCTCGCACGTCGCAAATGGCTGAAGAAGGCAAGTGATGGTAGGTAAAGCTGAGCCAAGAGCTGGACTGGGGTCAAGTTTACACACCAAACCACACAAAGCCCATGCACACGACAACTTGGTGACGGCCTTGGTTGCTCGCCAGAAATGTGGCATCGACCTGGCAGCGTTCAGGCACACAGAGGTGGCCTCAAAGCACCACATCGTGTGACACAATAGTGGTAGGTGTTTTCTCGGCCCGGGTGTTCCAGCATAGGCTGAACCAGGATGCCTGCACTGCCGAATGAAAGCCACTTCGCAGCAACTGCAGCATTCCATGATGCAAACTGTCGCTTGTACCTTCAAAAAGTCAGGTGTCAAGAAGGCCTTCAGCAAACCAATCAGGCTTTATTTGCCGAGTACTGAATGATTCAAGTACGCAGCGTGATTTCACTCAGTAGCCCCGGGCATCGGCTTCGAGTGGGAAGCTTGACAGCTGCACCCGCAGCCCTCTTTTAGGGTTTAGGGTTTAGTTCCACGATTTCCGGAGGGTTTAGGGGGTTTTGGGGGTTCCTTTAAAGGGTTCCATAAGGGCTACTATAAGGGTTTAGGGCTTAGTTCCACGGAAATCTGAAGTTTCACAGGGCAACGCTTCACAACTGCCCTCCGGGAAAGATGTGCCTGGCATCTGCGTCCGAGCTGTTGTGAGGCCTGGCGAAGAAAAGTCTCGCACGGGCGAATTTCAGGAACTCAGAAGTTCTATGATCTTTAGGGTTTAAGGTTTAGGGTTTAGGGTTTAGGGTTATGTACCTTACAGGAATTGGGGCTAGAAGTACACAACTATGGTTACTTACCAGCGAGGTCGGGGCAGAGTTCGTTTGGGGCTCAGAGCTCAGGCCTTTGTGGGAATCAGCGGTCTCACCCTGAGGACTCCTACTCGTCTTCAGGGACCCCGGCGTCTGGTCTTACAGGAATCGTCGCCTTCCCTTGTTCTTAGGCTTCCCGTCCCAGCTCGCATGGGCCCTGTTGCAACTCCCTGTTGCCATCTGCCACGAGCACTTTCGACTGCAGACCCAATTCAACCCCAAAGCATAAACGCCTACACTCTCCACCAAACACACTCAATACTACCCCAAACTGACCACAGAAACAGCACTTGGATCCTGCATATTGAGACCTTGCAAAGTCCTTCTTCACAGAAGTGAGCCTAGAGAGCTCCGAACAAACAGAGAAACGTGGGCACCCCAAACAACCTCCAAGAACGACTTCGAAGATCCTTCAACATATAGCTTCAACACAAATGGTAAACATGCCTGTATGTATGCATCTATGTATGTATGTATGTGTGTGTGTGTGTGTGTGCATGTATCTGCATGTATAGCAGGCCCGGAAGAAGTCCATTGCTTGTCTTAGCCTACTCTCGGAATGTTTCCCAGCTTGAAGCGGAGACTAGGTCGCGTGAGCCAGCAGACACCAAATGGCCCGTTCTGATGCGCCTCATGTTTGACGATGATGATGATGACAAGGGCAGAGGTGATAGTAGAGATCGCGGTCCTTCTCGCGCCTACCTTTGGGGCGTAACGGGCAGAAGCAGGTGTTAGACAAGCGCAAGCAGAGAACCCGACGCTTCAAACCACCGAGCCCACCTTCACTACGTAGTCCTCCGTATCTTCACGCCTGCAAATGCGCGTTGCCTGGAGCAGCACACCCGGCTGAAGCAGAAGGCCATGGCAACAACATGTTCAACATGATTGAAAGCGTATGGGCAAGAGAACCTTCCAGTGCTCAAGTAGAACTTGTCGCAGGCCTGCTGCGAATGGATCTGGAAGTACAGCCGCGTAGGCCGGCTTGAGGTCCTGCACACAGGGGCTCCGAACACTGCTGCCTCTGAGTTGTCTGCGTTCTCTCTTTGTGTTGCTGGAGGTTAGAGTCAAGGGCAGTCCCCCTGACCGGCGCTCTGCGCTCTCTCTCGCACTCTCGCTCTCTCTCTCGCTGGCTGGTTGGCTCGTTCGGTTCGTTAGTTGCTTAGTTGAGTATCGTGTCTTAATTATTGATTTCGTTCGCTCCGTCGTTCTTGGGTGGTTGGCTGGGTGGGTTTTTGGCTGGGTTGATTGGGTGGGTTTGTTCCTGTGCTCGGTAGCACTAAAGAACTCTCCTCCCGGGATACACCTCGCAGGATGTCAAGCCCTGAGCCGAAGACTCTGGCACAATTCTAAGTATGGTCGATCCCGCACCGAGACGTAAATTCCTCTTCATGGGAACGACAGGGATTAGCGCGGCTAGCACTGGCAGTAGCAGTAGCACCAGCTAGCACCAGCAGTGGCAGCAGGAGCAGGAGCGGTAGAGGTAGCGGTAGTGGTTGCTGTCGCAGTACGTAGCAGTAGTAGGAAGAAGTAATGCTAACTAGTAGGGGCAGAAGTTGGAGTAGGAGTAGGAGTAGGCGGTCGTTCGGGTGGTGGTAGCCCTTGTCGTCGTCGTGGTTCGCGTAATGGCCCTGAACCTGTGAAGTTTGGCCTGGACCACTTCAGGCTCTCAAGGGTTTAGGACTTCAATGGCCGACGCACTCAACTCGCACCCAAGCTGAAATTATGAAGTCCCGACACCACATGAGCTTAAATTTGAACAACTCTGTCTGAATATACTCTAAGACCGAGACGCCAGTTGGAAGCCGCAACAAGCCTCTGAAAGCCCCAAATTCATGCACTGAAAAGTCCCGCAGCCAACAATAACACCCAAAGGAAGCGGACCTGCTTCACAGAACCCGCTGCGCCAGAAAGTGCAGGAAGCGCCTGGCCTTGGTAACCCCCTTTGGTTGCTGTGTCATGTTGTCGCTTGTTGCTTGTTGCTGGTCCGGGATTTCCGGATCGCGGCACCCGGAACTTGGGATCCGGCACCCAGAACCCGCGTCCGGGTCGGGTCCCCGGATTCGGGGGCCCCGGTCGTCCCAGGGCGCCGGGGGGAGAGGGGGAGGGTTTCGGGTGACTGGAGACGAGAAAAGCGATCCCCCCCGCGGCCTGCCCATGACTCCTGGGATGCCGACGTAGTGAGCAGGCTTGGGCAGTGCCGCGCCCATTTCGCCAGCCGTAGACCTTGCAGCAGCGGCGATGTGATCATTCCTGCGACTGAGACCGCAACACTCTGCTACCTCTAGAACTCCATTATCATATTACATAGCTATTTTATTATACATATTATCGTTTATTATAGTCTCTTATTATACAGTATATTATGTTGTAGTGACCCTCAAACCACAGGCCAGACTTCGAGCATTGCGCAGCGGCCGAGCTAGCCTCGCGGCTGGCCGACCACTCGCATATTCCTGGAAAAAAGGCGTCGAGTGCAACAACAGGTATTCATCCCACGAGAACTCTATTATTGTATGTTATAGGTACGAGTACTTTATATATCGTTTAGTATAGTATATGATAAGACAAGTAAGCAAGCAGAGACGAAAGAACAAGGAGAGCAAGGGTCATGGTCATTGCGTGACGATGCTCTGTAGCCTTACTTCTGACAGTAATTTCGCGAAGCAATCGACTGATTAGACATGATGGCAATGATAACACAATCACCATCATCTTACTACTAGATAATCATGAGAATAGAAATCACGGCAGCTAAAGACAAACATGACAAGACAAGCACATTCACAATGCATGTCTGTGCTTCGTCCATGTCGGCAGAGTGCAAGAAAAAACACGGTTTACAGCACATGCTGCACGGGCCTATGCGGTGGCAGCCGTAAGCGCCCTGGTGCCTGAAAGATTTCCGCCAGGCCCATGAACACAACCTCGTCACCCTCTGTGTCGTCAGCCTCATTTCATGCGGCAGGAGTGGTGGTGGCCGGAAGAGGGAGAAGAATGAGATAACGACAACAACATCGACGCAAGGCACATCATGCAAAAGAGACCCTGTGCTACCATACATGACCCCGAGTCCCCGACAAGTCACACCTAAAGAATCCCTGTACCGAAGTCCTTCCAAGACAAACCTCTAAGCCTCCGGACGGCCACCGTTCGGAGGCCGACGGTCAGGGCCGCCGCCTGGCCCGAGCTGGTGGCGCCCCTAACCTTCCAGGTACCTACTATACAGGGTACTAGAGCCCCTAGGGCCCTATATAGTAGGTACCTGGAGGGTTTGGGCTTGTGGATTCATCCTCTAATCAAAATGCTCATTCCTACGACAAACCCAGCTCGGGGTATCACTCATCGGAACCTGCCGCATGCGATGACCACACAATCTCATGAATGTTCGGAGCCCTCGTACAGGCATAAACGCCCTGTATAGAACAGTATCCTCATATGGGCCCTACACCGTTTACACTTGCCATATTGTTTTACTCTATCACAATATTCTGGTGGCCTGCTCGGCCTCCGAGGAAGAAGCCACGCCCAAACTGCCACGCAAGGGAGCTTGACTGCTAACTCCGGAAAAGTCAGTGCTATCTCCGGGAAAGCCATTGTGAAACTTTGAGTGGAAAACTGCTGAGCATGGCATGTTGGCATCTCGACACCGACTCGACACCCGCTGATTCACATTCTTATAGGTTCCAGAACGAAGGTGAGCCCGAGCCACCAAGTCACTAAGCGGTGTTGCGCACAACTTCCGCCAGCAGCACAGCAGGGAGTACTCGACGCGACCACGTGCTTCTAGAAAAGAGACGTCCTGTCAGGGACCAGTCAACCCTCGACCACAGAGTCTAAAACTTTACGTCGCACTAAGACCCGTGGACCCCTGCTGAAGTTTCCCTCCCGGCAGAAGACGTGGATCTGGGATGCTGGGCTTCGCAAGGACGGCCACAGCGGATAGCAGCACGGTACATCTGACGAAGCTTGTGGGGCTGATGAGAGGGAGCAGCGACGGAAACACGGAGCATCAGCAAGGACCGCAAGTAGTCATGGAGCAGGAGCCAATTCGAGACCAATACTCGAGTAGTGTTTGCACTGGAACTACACCACACTTGCTGGCAATGAGATCGATGACACGAGAGAGAGAGAGAGAGAGAGTAGTAGTAGTAGTAGTAGATCCTTGCAGCTACACACATTTGCGAGCACGAGAATGCCGACAGTGTCAAGAGCTGCCCCAGGCAAAACAGGGGTCTTGGTAATCAGAAAAGGGTTCTGTGTGTGTACTAAATACAAGGACTACCTAAGGGAACAAGAAGGAGCAGCAGGCGAAGGCCTCCTGCAGCTGTCGGTGGAGTAAAGGAGACACCCGTCCCAGGCGAAGGCGGCTCCGCTGAATCAGGTTTCGGTCCTGACTCGACTCGTGGCGAGAAAGCAAGGCATAGGGGTTTAGGGGTTGGATGCTGATGACAGTGAAGAAGATGAGTCGAAGACGGTCTGCTGGTGGTGGTGGGCGTGGTCGCAGTCGTTGTCGTAGTGTCGTGGTGGTAGTAGTAGTCGTCGTCGTCGTCGGCATCGTCGTAGTCGCAGTGGCAGGGCGGTAGTAGTAGTGGTAGTAGCAGTAGCAGTAGCAGTAGCAGTAGCAGTAGCAGTAGCAGTAGCAGTAGCAGTAGCCGTCGTAGTAGTAGTAGCCGTAGTAGTAGTAGTAGTAGTAGTAGTAGTAGTAGTGGTAATAGTAGTAGTAGGAGTAGCAGTAGCAATAGCAGTAGCAGCAGCAGTAGCAGTACCAGCAGCAGTAGTAGTAGTAGTAGTAGTAGTAGTAGTAGTAGTGGTCTTCGTGGTAGTAGTAGGAGTAGTAGTAGCAATTATTGTTGTTGTTGTTGTTGTCGCTGTTGCTGTTGCTGTCGTCATCCCTGTCGCTGTTGCCGTCGCTGCTGCTGCTCAGTTGCTGGTGCTGCTGCTGCTGTTTTGGACGGTGTTGCTTCTTCTGTTGCAGTTACTGCTCCAGTGGCTGTTTTTCTGTTTGGCTGTTGTTGCAGCAGCAGCAGCAGCAGCAGCAGCAGCAGCAGCAGCAGCAGCAGCAGCAGTTGTTGTCGCCGTCTGGGTAAACCCCAAAACCCAACATCCCGTAAACCTCCCGCCACATCCCCACCGGCCTCTTGTCGAAGTTTCGGCGAGCTTCTGTAGCAGTCTTTTCAACGGGTGCCTCTTCCTGCTTGGGATCAGGTTTACGGCTTTCAGGGCGTGGGGTTGAGAGCTTTAGGGTTTTAGGGTTTAGCGTGTAGGACCGACTGACAAATACCCAAGTCCTGAAGCTGAAATCTTGAGACCTGAACTCCTGCTTTCTTCGAAAAACTCGTGCCGAGCTCCGGATCTACAAATCATGTACCCTACATATTCCGGACCCCAACCCCTGGACGTCAAGCAGGTTGTAGACTGAGCACAGGCCGGAGTTTAGGGTTTAAGGTTTAGGGTTTAGGGTTAGCCTGTCCTAACCCTTAAAGAAACCCGTCAAGCCCGAAAAAAAAAGGACCATGATCCCCAAATATCCCCAAAGAGCAGGGTTTGGGGTCTAGGGTTTCCAACACAGCCCGCAGACTCTGAACAACCCCAAACCCTTCGTCAAGAGCCTGTGAAGCGCTTTGTAAGATCCTGCTCAAAACCTAAATGCCCCTGTAAGCTCTTATTGAACTTAAACCCCAACAGCCCTGGTGAAACCCTCTGCATGCGGAATCTACGAATACGGTTGAAGCTAGCCCCAAAAAACCTGTGTCTCGACTCCAACATGGCTAAAGCCCTAAAACTCCCACAGGAGTCCACCGAACCCCTTGCACACCTTTCTAGAAGCCCGATAGAACCCTTATATGGACCCGTCCAAAACCCATCCCGTGTAGAACACCTCCAGAACCCCTTAGCCCTTAAAGGAACCTTTATAGATCCCCTAATTCAAGGAACCCTTATAAATCCCTTAAAGGAACCCCTATAGATCCCTTAAAGGAACCCTTAAAGCTTATAAATCCCTTAAAGGAACCCGTATAAATCCCCTATAGTCCCCTTAAAGCACCCCCTAGTAGCAGTCTTAGAGACACTGTTAGCCCGAATCCTCGGCAGCTTCTACGGGAGAGCCGCGGCCCTTCACCTCTGCCGATTTCCGGGTTTTAGGGTTTGGGGCTCCACCTTGGGCTCGAGCTCTGCAGGTTTTTGGTTCTCTGGTTCTCTGACTGCGCTTCGGCTGTCCCGGTTGATGGGGACCGGGGTTGCTGTCGCATAGGGATCGATGGGGTCTGCAAAGGCTCCGATTCGTTTGTTGTGGCGCCGGAGGCTCTGAATGCTTTGTCAGGGCTGGGGCGGGGGGGAGGACAGATAAATCCTAAAGCCCTAATATCTCAAGCCATAAGACCCAGCAATCCCTGGAGCCATGACATCCTTCAAATCCCTGAAGCCCTGGGACCCCCGATCGCGTACATTTCGCAGTCCGAACTGGAGTTGCAACAGAGCCCGGCTGCCCACTAAACATGCCTAGTAGAGAGTCCATAATAAATAGCGTTGTAAGGTTTTAAGTTTTAAGGTCTATCTACAGAATTGGTCCATGGAACCGAAGTGGCATATAAATACCAAGAAACAAACCCCTACAATACACCCTACAGTTGAAGTCACAATTCACGCCTATGCCTAAAACCGCACGATTGAACCCTGGACCCCAGTGCCGAACGCCCCCAAAGCCTGAAAAAATAAACCTCAACCCCTGGAAGCCCTCAAACAAACCCCAAAAAAAAACCATCAAACGCCAAACCGCTAAACCCTGAACCCCAAAGCCCCAACAACCTCAAGAAGCACCGACGGAAGCTCACCGAAATCCGAGGCAGAGGCCTCCCCTGGCGGGTTGTAGGAAGGCTTCCTGTGCTAAAAGGAAAACAGGCCAGCGTAGACGATCGAGAAGATCGCTACTAGTATGATTGTTACTGGTTGGGTTGAAATTGCTACTATTATTATGACTGTTGCTGCTATTGCTATGACCTGCATCGATTGAGGCACAACCCCTTGTAACCTTTATGTAAACACATACGTATACGTGTGCATGCATACGACCATTCTCAGTTCATGCATATGTCTGTGTGTGTGTGTGCGTCTGTGCGTGTGAGTGTGTGTGTGTGTGTGTGGATGTGGGCGCTTGTGTGTATGTGCATGTGTGAGTGTGAGTGTGAGTGTGAGTGTGAGTGTGTGTGTGTGTGTGTGCTTGTTCGTGCATCTCCCTCTCTCTCTCGCTCTCGCCCAATCTCTCTCTCTCTCTCGCCCACTCTCTCTCTCTCTCTCTCTCTCTCGCTCGCTGTCTTTATATGAGAACACATGCTGTACATACATACATACATACATACATACATACATACATACATACATACATACACGTATGCATGCAGGCATGCATACCTACATGGCCTTCTGCCATGATGTATGTAGACATGTGTGCTGTGTGCGAGTATGTATGTATGTATGTATGTATGTACGTATGTTCGTTTTTCTATGCACGTACATGTGACCGTTGTTATGCGTCTATGTGCGTATGTATGTAGGTCTGTACCTATGTATATATGACTGAATGTGCTTACATGCGTGCATGTGTGCGCATGCTATGCAAGTGCGTACGATTGCTTGTTCGTATGTATGCTTGCATGTGTCTGTGCATGTATGTGTGAGTACGCATGTATGTACATATGCATGCATGCATTCCTGTCCTGCACGAAACGGATCCGGAAACAACTGCACTGTATGTAATGCATTGTACTGCATTGTATGGTATGCCATGTTGATTCGTGTAGTACAGCCTTTTGTATATGGTATTGACGGTGTAGTGCCGTTTCGTAGCGCATTGCACTGTACTTCTTGTATTGTACCGTATAGTATCATACTGTTCTGTCGTATCTTGAACTGCATTGTGTTGTACTAAATATCTTGTATTGCATTGTATTGCATCGTATTGTACTATATCGTACTTGTGTCGTATCGTAGTGAAACGTCTTGCAGTGTTTCATTGTACTGCATTGTTGCTCATCTAATGCATTCAGTGCATTCTTGCGCGTGTAATGCACTGTATCACAATGCAACATAACGTGTGCCATTTACTTGCATGTAATGTTTTGTAAGTCATGCAATGGCATGTAACGGCATGTGATGTAATGACCCGTAAGACGATGTATTGTCCTGTACTTCCGTGGAGTGATGTATGGTCGTGCGATGCGATGTGATGTCATGTGAGGCACTGTAACGACAGGCATATACTTTAAGGCCATACACCGTCATGAAACGCCACGCAATGTCAAGTAACGCCATGCAACGCCATGTACTGCCCCGTAATGCCATGTAGTGTCATGCAATGTCATGTACAGTCACGTGAATGTCATGTGAGGCCAAGAAAATCATGTGATGCAATGCAATTGCAATGCAATGCAGTGCAACACAATGCACTGCAACGACATCCAACTCAGTGCACTGATATGGAGCTGATGCACTGTGATGTAGTGACAATGTAGTGTAGTGTCATATCGTGTCATGTAGTGTAATGTAGCCAAATGTAGTGTCACGAAACGTGATGCGATGAAATGTAGTGTAATGTACTGCACCATACACTAACTGCTTTCCTGCTTGCAGTAGTAATATGTTGTATTGTAATGCTATCAACTCTGGATATAAATTTACGTAGTTATTCGCAGCCCATAAGTAGGTCGCGGTCCTGCTCATCCGGTCCAGCGCCCGCGACCTCGGATGCAACGCACAACTGCCGAGGGTCGCTCGGACCGACTGATTGGAGTTTAGGGCTTCGGGTTTAGGGTTTAGGGGTTGGGGTTTAGGGCTTAGGGTTTAGGATTTAGGGGTTAGGGTTTATGGTTTAGGGTTTAGGGTGGGTTCCAGTGATCTCAGATTTGCTGCGCAGGGTGTCGGGTGTCAAGCGCCTTGTCTAGGGCTTCGGAGTTCTGGGCCTTGGGGCAGAAATTTCGGCTTCGTTTGGGTTTGACGCTGAGACCAAGGACAGTTAGACAAAAAGATCCGAAACGCCCGAAATTTCGAACCCGAAACCCTAAACCCTAAACCCTAAACCGACCCTGATGAGCAGACAAGAGGCCTCCGGAAAATGTGAAGTTGATTTCTACCGCCATCCTCAGGAGACCATGGTGATGATGGTGGCGATGGTGATGGGTATGGTGAAAATCTAGACTCCTAACCCCTCAACCCTGAAAGTGGACTCCTAACCCCTAACCCCTCAACCCTAAATCTAGACTCCTAACCCCTTACCCCTAAACCCTACATCTAGACTCCTAACCCCAAACCCCGAAACCCTAAATCTAGACTCCTAAACCCTTACCCCTCAACCCTAAATCTAGACTCCTAACCCGTAACCCCTCAACCCTAAAAGTGGACTCCTAACCCCTAACCCCTCAACCCTAAAAGTGGACTCCTCACCCCTAACCCCTCAACCCTAAATCTAGACTCCTGACCCCTAACCCCTAACCCCCAAACCCTAAAAGTGGACTCCTAACCCCTAAACCCTGAACCCTAAATCTAGACTCCTAACCCCTAACCCCTCAAGCCTAAAAGTGGACTACTAACCCCTAACCCCTCAACCCTAAAAGTGGACTCCTAACCCTAACCCCTCAACCCTAAAAGTGGACTCCTAAACCCTTACCCCGAAACCCTAAATGTCGACTCCTACCCCCCAAACCCCTCAACCCGAAAGCCACCAACCCCTAAACCCTAAATCTAGACTCCTAACCCCCAACCCCTAACCCCGAAACCCTAAACCCTAAACCTTACATCCTAAACCCTAAACCCTAACCCCCGAAACCCCGAAACCCTAAAGCCACCCGGGACCCGAGCGGAGGTCGTGCGAAACGACTCAAGGGCCCGGAGTTCTCTGGGTTGGCCCTGGTTTGGGGATCTGGGACTTAGTAAGTAGAGTGTAGGGTTTAGGGTTTAGGGTTTAGGGTTTAGGGTTTAGGGTTTAGGGTTTAGGGTTTAGGGTTATAAGTGATAAGTTATAAGTCCCTTATAGAACCCCCTTTAAGGAACCCTTGAATCATGTACCCCAAGAACCTATTCTAATTCTGAAGGCCCCTACATTATCCTAATACTGTTGCTAAGACTACTTGGAAGATCATGGTAAGTAAGGTTATAAGCCCCATAATTCGGGTTATAAGTAAGTATAAGTTAAGTATAGTTGCCTTATAGTTATAACCCTACTTACTAAGTCCCATGATCCTTTAAGTAGGATCTGGGACTCAGGGTTCAGGGTCTTAGGGTCTAAGGTTTACAGTTCAGGGTTTAGGGTTAAGGGTTTAAGGTTAAGGGAATAGGGTTTAGGGATTGAGGATTTAGAGTTTGAGGTTGAGGGGTTGGCCTTCTGTTGAGGTTGAGGGATTGGTATTCTGAGACTTGGTGCTTTCTCTGGCTCTGTCGTAAAAGGCTGCGTGTGGAGTTTTTTGTTGCTGAAAGCTTTTCCTGCAGCTCAGCTGAAAGCAGGTTTCTGTTAAGGGTTCCAGATCGAGTTATGGAGGGCTTGGTGAAACGAGTTCCTCACAGGTTTTTGTGTTAAAATGGGCTTCTATTGCTGTTTGGAGGGTTTCTGCTTCAATTCTGCATTTTCTATTGTTGCCTCGACTAACCCCTAAACCCGAAACCCAAAAGCTCTGAACCCGTAAACCCTAAATCCTAAAACGGGCCTGTGCGGGTCATCTCAAGGCTTTTGGGAAGGTCCTAGCAAGGTTTCCAACAGGGGCTTGCATGTCCTGGTGGATTTTTCGAGAGCTTTTGTAGCCTATTGTGAGCACTTTGCTTTGATTGAATTTCGCAGCGGTTGATATGGCTTGAATATGGTTCTATTAGCATGACTCGCGCTTACTCAAGACAAACATGCCACAGAACTGCCTTCCAGCTGCTTCTCATATGGCGTTCTTTTTTCGTACCCGAACCAGAAACTCGGTCCCTCAACCCCAAGCGAAGCCTAAATCCGCTGAGAACCCTCTAAAGTTTACCAATAAAGGTCTCTCATACAAAGATACAAGCCTTACAAGTCCGCATAACGACCTGCAATATCATGTGAAGGCTTTACAAATCCCGATCGGACCTCATGAAACCGAATAATTTTATATAGACACAGCCAGGATTCGAGCACAAAGCCACATGTAAGTTTAAGGTCATTTGCTCTCCGGTTTAGGGCTCGTGGGGTTTGGGGCTCAGTTAAGTGTAGCTTCTGGGGTTGGTTGCGAGTGTCGTTTAAGGTTTTGGGTTTGGGGTGTAGGGCTTCGGGTTTATCAGTTCAGCGTGCAGGGCTTGTACAAGTCTAAACTATGTGGGGGTAGGAACCCACTTGACTACGGCTGACACTCGGTTTAGGGTTTAGGGTTTCGAAACCCTACAATGCAAGACACGCGACAAGCGCAAAACGATTAAGAAGTTTAATGGCCACTTCAATCGCTGAAAACCTTTGCACACAAGTCAACAACTTAAAACCCCACATGAAACACCGTGGAAACCATTGAAATTACCACCAACACCAAAACACGAAAGCGAAAATCCGCTGAAACCCTTGAAGTAAAATAACAGAAATACCTCACACAACAATGCACAAATAAACTGAAGATACCTGTAAAGCCTTACATCGCAAAGTGGCGACAGCCTAGACTCTAAAACCTAGACCCTAAACCCCCACAATTCCAGTGCCTACAAACCCCTAAAGTGGGAGCTAGGATTAGGGGGACCCTTGGGGATATAGACCCTCTCAATAAGGTCCCTTTTAAGAGAGTCTCAATAAGGTCCCTTTTAAGAGAGCCAAAAGTAGGGTTCACAAGGGGTACCCTTTAAGGGGTACCCCTAATAATACTACCTATAAATACCTTAAAACCCTAACATCACCAAACCCTGAAGCCTAGACTCTAAACATCCGAACCTTCCCTAAACTCTAAACCCCTGAACACTAGTTTAGGGTTTAGGGTTTAGGGTTTAGGGCCCACCTTCCAAACAAACGTGCTGCTAGGCTTTAAGGCTCGAAAACACCTACGATGCAAAAACGTCCGTCCAGAAACGTTAAACCCAATGAAATAGAAACCTGACTAGCAATTGAAAATGCCTTGGAAACAAGTCAAATCCTGCCGCAAAAACCCAAGCCCCCCAACAGCCCTGAAACCCTTAAACCCTAAAGCCCTAGACCCCGAACTTCCCTGAAACCCTAAGCCACCTCCCTTCCAAAAAAACACGACAACAACCAAACAAAAACAATCACAATCCAAAACACTAAGCGCAAACAAAACAGGACGAGCGGCTCTTCTTCTTCTTCCGATTCCCGGGCCGAAGCAGAGCTCGTGGTCAGAAGCCTGGCTTTTCGGGTTGGTTAGGGCTCTTCAGGGCTTTAAACCCTAAACCCTCAACCCTAAACCCTAAACCCAATAGGGCTTTGGTTTTAGTACTTTCGGGTTCTAGGGCGTTTGGAGCCGTAGAGTTCTGGGGCTTTCGGGCTTTAGGGCTTTAAAGTTTTCGGGTTTTCGGGCGTATTTATGGTTTCTGTTGAGGTTTAGGGTTTATGGTGTGTATACGGTGCGGGCCAGATGGGTTCGCTTCTTCAGGAATTGTGCGGAGAACGCTTGTCGTGTGCTTAAGTGAGCATGTAGCCCCCGCCCCGCACCCCCATTTTGAATTTGGGATTTGGGCTCACCCCCCAACCCTCTCTTAACGAGGGGCGTCCACGCCCACCCCGAACAACTAGACCCCCAAACTAAACCCTCACCCTCAGCCCTAAAGCCCCGAAACGCCCCAAACTGTGGAGCCCTCTAAACCGCCCCAGAAACACCCCGACGATTCGTTTGCTGCAGCCGCAGGGCTTCGGATTGGAATCCGTTCTAGCAAAGACCTACTTCTCGAGGTTCCGATGGGGGATCCAGAGGTAAGCTTTTGAGATTGCATGGAGCCTCCGGTACCCCCCAAAGCTTGAAGGTTACTGTAACTTCCAATACTCAGATGAGCCTCTTGCTTCGGTGCTTTGGAGTTTAGAGCTTCAGGGTTCAAGATTTTGGGTGTAGGCATGGGGAGGGGGTGTGTTTTCTTGAAGGGGTGAGATTTGAAGGGTGATTTAATTTAAGGATGATGACGATCATCATGCTGCCGGCGATAGCTATGGTAATTACTGTTGAGGGTCTTAAGGTGTTGGTGCTGAGAGCAGGATACTTAAAGGATCATGGGACTTACTAAGTAGGGTTATAACTCAGGTAACTATACTTATAACCCCAATAAGGGGACTTATAACCTTACTTACGAAGTCCCATGATCCTCCAAGTACCCGTAGCGCAAACCCTCAAGCACGCCGACCAGTGACGGACTGCTGTAGAGGGTTCCGCGGCTCCGCTCCATAGGGGGACCCATGTCGCTGCCCTGCTCCTGGACAGTGCAGAAACTGCGTAACATAGGGGCCTGAATCATCAGAATGGGGTTTGGTGGTATCTTATACTACAATTATAACAAGAAACTCCCAAAACCCTATTCTAATTATTAAGGCCCCTAGACCCTAAACCCTCATAGCAGCCCTTATAGAACCCTCTTTAAGGAACCCTTTTCATGGGCCCCCAAACCCTATTCTAATTATGAAGGCCCCTACATTATCCTAATACTGTTGCTAAGACTACTTGGAAGATCATGGTAAGTAAGGTTATAAGTGCCTTAATTGAGGTTATAAGTAAATATACGCATAGCTACCTCAATTATAACCCTACTTACTAAGTCCCGTGATCCCTGAAACCCTAAACCCTAAACCCTAAACCCTAAACCCTAAACCCTAAATCCTAAATCCTAAACCCTAAATCCTAAACCCTAAACCCTAAACCCTAAACCCTTTAAGTACGACTTCGGCGGACGTGGGCCCTAGGGTTGGAGGCCCGACGGTTGCACAGGATCTCGGGCCCTCGGTGCAGGGGTTTCGGGTTTGGGGGTTTAGGGTTCTTAGGGTTTTAGGGTTTAGGGTTTCGGGTTTGGGGTTTTTAGGGCTTTGGGGGTTTCGCGTTTTTAGGGTTTTTAGGGCTTTGGGGGTTTAGGGCGCTTAGGGGGTTTAGGGTTTTTGGGGCTGTGGTTGCTTAGGGTTTTTAGGGTTTCGGGTTTGGGGTTTTTAGGGCTTTGGGGGTTTAGGGTTTTTAGGGCTTTGGGGGTTTAGGGCTCTTAGGGGGTTTAGGGTTTTTGGGGCTGTGGTTGCTTAGGGTTTTTAGGGTTTCGGGTGTGGGGTTTTTAGGGCTTTGGGGGTTTAGGATTTTTAGGGCTTTAGGGTTTAGGGCCTTGGGGGTTTAGGGTTTTAGGGCTTTAGGGTTTTAGGGTTTAGGGTTTAGGGGTCAGCAACAAAATCACCCCGCACCTCTGACCAAATCATGCCACAGGACACGAACGAAAACAGTGACACTAAACCCCTAAGCCCCAAAGAAACCCTAAACTCCAAAACCCTGAGAACCCTCGTAGCAAACCTTCTACTTGGAGGATCATGGGACTCAGTAAGTAAGGTCATAAGTCCTTCAATTGGGGTTATAAGTATAGTTTCCTCAGATATAACCCTACGCACTACGTCCCATGATCCTTTAAGTACCCCGATGAAGGCTGGAGCAGACTGGTAGGAAGCCCTGTTCTAGCTATGAAGGCTCCTAAACCCAAAATTCTTAGACCCTAATTAAAGGAAACTACAGGTGGGGAGTTTAGGGTATATAGGGCTTCTATAAGGCTTCCATAAGGTATATAGACCTTGTATAAGGCTCCTATAAAGGTAACTACCCACCTGAAAATGTCCTAGACCTACGTCCTAAATAAATCCTGAAACTGAACCCCAGCTCCTAAACCTGATCCTAAACCCTAAGTCCCAATTAAATCCTAAAACTGAACCCTAGCTCCTAAACCTGATCCTAAACCCTAAGTCCTAAACAAATCCGAAAACTGAACCCTAGAACCGCAAGCGCCGACGCGGCCTTGGACGATCGCCTGCTGCTGCTGCTGCGCGCGGAGCCGGAGCGGATGATCTCCGGAATTGTCGGCTTAGGCTTCAGGGTATGCACAGCTTTAGGGTTTAGACTTGGGCTTAGCCCTAAACCCTAAACCCTGAGGCTTAAGGATTTTGCTTTAGGGTTGAAGAAGGGTTTGGAGCTAAGGATGTAAGGGTTTAGGCCAGGACTGTTGGGGTTTAAGGGTGCAGAACTTGAGGAGTTTAGGGGTTTAGGGTCTTTTGGGGTTTAGGGTTTGGGGTTCGTGTTTTGGAGTTTAGGGTTTAGGGTCTTTTTGGGGGGGTATTAACAGCTTCAGGAGTTTAGGATTTCCGGGCTTGGGAAGTTTTAGGCAGGGAGGCTCCAGGTTCAGGGTTTGGAGTTGAATGCTGCAGTGTTCATGATTTAGTTTAGAAGGTCATGGGTTAGAGCTGGAGTTTAGTGCTTTAGGACTTATGGATTCAATTGACAAGGTCATGGTTTAGAGTTTGGAGTTTGGTGAGTTTGGTGCTTTAGGACTTTGGGGTTCGAGCCTCTGGCTCAGGGTCTATGGCAGGGCTCGAAGTACTCAACAACCAGGTACTTGGAGGATCATGGGACTTAGTAAGTATGGTTATAAGTCCCCTAATTGGGGTTACAAGTATAGTTACCTTAGTTATAACCCTACTTACTAAGTCCCTAAACCCTAAACCCTAAACCCTAAACTTACTAAGTCCCAAGATCCTTTAATTACTTGGTGTGACGGTAGCCCGTAGTCAATGGTCCGTCCTTGGTGGCAGAATCCGAGGCAGGCGCCTCTGAAGTGTACAGAGGGTTTAGGGTTTAGGGTTTAGGATTTAGAGACCTGGGAAACTTACGCAACCAGGTGATGAAGCGCTCGCCCCCGGTCGCGGTCTTGTGCAGCGGCAAGTCCAGGGCCACCAGACTCACCACATTGATGTCCTGCGCAAGTTTGCCGCCACCTCAATCTCCCGGAGCATGAACCAAGAGGTAACGAAGACATCGACTGGGCGGGCAGCCGCGGTTGTGGAACACCCGCAGGAAGACGACACCGTGGCAAACCCTAGCACAAGGCGCCGTGCAGGGGACGAGGCTGCCTTGAGGCGCCTTAAGCCCGCAAAGGGTTTAGGGGTTAGGGTTTAGAGTTTAGGGTTTAGGGTTTAGGATTTAGGGTTCAGGGTTTAGGGTTTAGGGCTCAGGGTTTTAACTGGGATGAGATGAGTCAACATCGTGCTTGACAAGACCGCAAATGTCACCGGGCCCAGCACCCGAGGTGTCCCCTTGTACCAAGCTAAACATAACCCTCTCACTGAGTCACTGGAAAAGCCCTACTGACAAAACCCTGAAACCTCAAATTCCAGAACCCTAAACCCCGGAACCTTAAACCACGAACTCCTAAACTCCTGAACCCTGGGCCACTCGACAATGCCAGGGCCCCAAGCACCAGAACTCCAATACAAAAGCTCCCTAGACCCGAACCCTTGAAGCCAACCCCCCTTGCGTAAACCCGAAACCGGACAGTATTCCAGTAAACTAAACCCTAAACCCTAAACCCTCAACCCTACCTAGAGTCTCCATTGTAGTTCCTTTTTTGGTTTAACCAAATGTATAGTAACGAGTTTATAAGGTATCCCCAAAAGGAACTACAATGGAGACTATAGGTAATGCCTAAACCCCACAGAGCCCTAGAAAAGACCTGCACTGGAGATGTCGCTTCGTGACCAGAAGGCGAATGCAGAGACAACGCGCCCTCCTCCGCTCCCTGCGCCTCGTCGGGCAGGGATTCCCAAATAGATGTTTCCTCTGAGAATATATACATGTATATATATATATATATGCATGTATACACATATGTGCATGCCAGTATCTGTACATACATACATGTGATAATACATGTGTATATACTTACATACTTACATACATACATACCTACCTACGTACATACATACATGCATACATACATACATACATACATACATACATACATGCATACATACACACATACAGACATACATACATGCATACATGCATACATGCATACATGCATACATGCATACATGCATACATACATGCATACATGCTTACATACATACATACATACATACATACATACACTTATATATATATATATATGCATGCATCCAATACGGGTCCATGTACCTGTATAGACTCATTCTCTCCTAGATCCGCACGGGTGTCAGGGCTTGTCGGCGACCCCGGTGGAAAACAATACATCCACCATAAAATCCAAGACAACCAGCTTTAAGAAACTGAATCAAAAGAGCGGTGTAGGGGTCTTGGACCCCGAACTCTAGACCTTGAACCCTAAACCCTA
>CAJNDV010001559.1:50731-68376 GCA_905221635.1 Symbiodinium sp. CCMP2456
CAACCAACAACAACGACGACAGTAACGACAACAACGACAACAAGGACAAAAGCCACAACAACAACAACAACAACAACAACAACAACAACAACAACAACAACAACATCAACATCAACATCAACAACAACAACAACAACAACAACAACAACAACAACAAGAACAACAAGAACAACAAGAACAACAACAACAACAACAACAACAACAACAAGAACAAGAACAAGAAGGAACACACAAAAACTGCGGCCCTGTCAACCTACATGTCTGCTGTTTGTCTTCACACGAGGTATAGACAAGAACCGGAACCCCGTCATGTTGTCTTAACCTCCAAACAACACTGCTGCTATGGTGTGCCTGGCAAGTTGAATGGTTAGCATGCTTTTCTGAAAGGTGCTTATATAGACTTTAATGGGATGTTGAAGCTTGCTTTATAATGAGATTTTAATGCATGAAAGCGTTTCTGAAACCCCTCTGGATACTACAGAAACCTACAACAAATACCATAAAAACCTTTCCCCATCCCTAAAACTCCAACTACTTCACCCTTCAAACACCCCTTCAACATCCCGTTCAAGCCCCTCGAAATCCTCCCTAAAACCTACAATCCCATAAAAATCCCATACACTTCTGAACACCTGCTACAATCATCAAGAACCCTCCTAAAGCACGTTAAAACCCTTCCAAAGCACGTGCAAAACCATTCTAAAGCCCAGTAAAAGCTCATTGGAACCCTTCTGACTGCAATTAAAAGCTCCCTAGAACCTTCTAAATACCATTCAGACCTTTTCCCACGCCTACTCCCATACCTGGGATGGAAATGTGGTGTAACGTAGGCGGTTGTTGTAAAGTGGGGGGGTGGTCAAAACAACAGGCGGGGCTGAAGTGGTTGACTCTGGCAGCAGCTAGAGACAAAGTCCTGATTTCAACTGGTCCTTTGTCTCTACCTGCTGCTAGAGACAAAAACTCGAGCCCACTCTGTTGTTTTGACCCCCGATTTGCAAAACCACCCAGACTACACCGCACTTCTATCATGGGGCAGACGCAGTGTACGCCATGGTTCGCATTCCCCCACGAGCTCCACAGACACTCTGTGGGGTCGGCGAAAGCATTCCGAAAATAGCATAAGTTAAAGGGCTGCTGTTTTTGTCTATACCAGCAACAGCAGCAGCAGCTGCTGCTGCAGCTACGGCAGTACTGGAGCTACCAAACCTAATGAACCCTACTGCTCACGTTGATTGCCAAGATGGACAAATTCATTCGGCCCAGTTGGGCTGATCGCCTTAGGCCCCGTCCTGCCAAGGGCACCGGGCCACCACTTGGTGCCTTGGGGCTGCGGCGGGTGGCTTCACGGAAGAGGGTCCTACAGCCTCTGTCGAGCAAATCTCACTGGGATTCATCTCTACCAGGCCGTCGCTCTATTTGGGGATGGCTCAGCCTTGCCGAGGGTCTCGTGAGAGATGGACTGTGGATCTCGATCTCGTCCGTTTCCTGTGTGAGCGGCAGACGCAAATCTGGCCCCAGAGCGAAGGATTCACGGGCTCCAACTCAGCTTCTTGATTGCAGATTCTGGGGGGCAGTGGTTGCTTTTTGAACCTCGGCCTTTGAAACGCGAGTCCCACGATGCACACGACGGCGCACTAGAGCACGAATCCCGAAGCATGAGGTACGCCCGGACAACAAATCGCGCATCCGAGCTTCAAATTCGACCGCCGACACCGTCAATACTTCAGCTTTCACCACCTTCTAGATTCTAGTCTAAGCATCCTTCAAACACCTCAACCCTGAGATTCTGCATTGGAAGCTGAATTCTCCGCAGGCTCAGAGAGACTTACAACCGCGATCGCTCTGGAAGAGAGATGTAAACTGATATAGTTCTCCTTCGAATGGCAACTACAACGAACTACGAGGTTTACCATAGCAGCCCGGGCAGCCGCATGTTATGTTCATAACAAGCAAGCATAAGAACCACAAAAGTCGAAAACGTTTACCACTCTTATTAAAACTCCCTACTCGCTGTCGGCAATGGAGCTGTTGGCATCACCTGATAGTTTGGCAAGGTAGCACGGCCGATGATACTCACAGGTGTGAGAGTCGTTGCCACCTTGTTTTTCTGATGGTGCGGACGACGATCACGGTGATGGCTGTCGTGTTGAAGATCATGGTGACGATAACGAGATGATGACGATGATGATGTGCGGTGGTGGGGTTGAATCAGGTTGAAGATTACGGGCGGCGATGTCTCTTGCGATCCTTGCATTTTCACCCTTGAGTTCTCATCACAGGAGGGGCCTCGAGGTAGGTGGCGGTGGTCTCCAGGCCGCGCACGTTGGAGCCATGGCCCAGCTCGGTCTGAGCCTCGGCGGGGGAAGGTCTCTGCCCCCCCCCCACGGGGGCCAACATGGGCCCTGCAATGCAACAGCACTGACAAAAACACAATGATACGAGGAACTCTATCAGTCTTACAGTGAATTTGCTGGCATTGGTGGTTTAGTATGATTTACTTCATAAACAATAAGACCAGTAAAAATCGAACAGCTCTGGGGTTACAGGGACTGGTGACTGGTGGAAAGGCTACACAAGCTTCCGGGGCCCCGGCATAGCAACCCACCACCTCCCAGGCCTGCGCCCGTGGCAGCCACTGCGCCTGCTGCTCGTCACTGAAAGTTGCCCTGATGTTGGGAATGAACATCAAGGTCCTCAGGTCGAACCGGAATGGGCCAGCTTGAAAACTGGAGGCCCCAAACTTCGATCTCTATGGAGATCCGACTTATCAGTCGTCCTCTGCCTAAATAACGAGCGGAAGACCGTTCAGAACCCGCTGAACCCAAACTCATGCAAGGCAAACTTGGCACTGGCACGGTAGCCCTCACAGTCCCCAAGGCGAGGATTCGAAGGCACCGGACCCTGAAACCACCAAAGCCAGCGTTTTCAAGTCTTTCCATACTTAAAGGATCATGGGACTTAGTAAGTAGGGTTATAATTAGGGTAACTATACTTATAACCCCAATTAAGGGACTTATAACCTTACTTACTAAGTCCCATGATCCTCCAAGTAAGGTCTCGAGCCCGGGCACTGGAGGTCAGTGCCCAGGTCGTCGTGCACGGCACGCCGCAGCTCCACGGGGTCCAGGCCCTGCGAGTGGAGCTCGAGGAGCCGACCTCGGCTTAGGGTTTAGGGTATACGGCTTAGGGTTTGGGGTTTAGGGTTTAGGGTTGTAAGGTTTCAGGGCTTGGGGTTTAGGGTTTATAGGGTTTAAGGTTTAGGGTTTAGGGTTTGGGGTTTAGGAAGTTTAGGATTTAAGGGTACCATAAAATCATCACAACAATAGTGGCCATATCCATGCTGTTCCTGCGGGCTCCGTAACATTATTTGACCATAACATACCATACTGTGCCACAAATGGTATGCTGCGGCGTTCCGAGTCAGGAAACAGCCACTGGTGGTAGGAATCGATCATCATCAGCGCTACAGTACCATGGTCATTATGATCCGCGTTGTATATCATCGTCATTCTCTTTGCAACCTGTACCAGCACTATAAGTAGTGACATCGCCATGCGTGGGCATTGCCACCTACTCTGCCTTGCTTCTCTCTGTGACTTGAAGTTTCAAGCCTGGGATTTCTCCAGGGTCCTAAAGGTCTCTGAGGTGTGAGGGTAAAGGTAGTTCAGTTCAGGCTTCAAGGACTGGGACAGCATAGCCTCAAATGGACCAGTAGTTCCAGCTTGCACAGGGTTTTGCCACTGGATCTGGCCAAGTTTCGCTGCTTTTGCATGGCCCGGCGATATCTCTCAGGTCGGCCCAAGGAGTACCTTGGACTTTCTGTTCAAAGTTCTGACCACGAGTAGTACAGGTTGTAATCATTGTAATCGTCGCTGTCAACACATCCACACCCGTCGCCGTCACCCCTGCGTTGCTGCGATGTTGGTTTGCCGCATGCCCTGCTGCGATGATCCATCGTTCGAATCAGTTCCTGCCCAGCATTCGCGATACAGTGCCTTTGAGGATTGAGCCCTGCGCTAAGACGCGAAGGCTTTGCACCCCAACATTCTTGTTCTCGTCTTTCGTTTGCACGGGGAGACAGGTGTCGTCGGTGTCGTAATACACGGGCCTTAATAGTTCGAATAGGGCTTTGGGGCATATTGTACTGTAATCTTATAAGCAAATTATTTAGGCCCCTATATTGCACAGCTTCCCCCGCCGCAGAGTCTTCGAGTCTTCGGGTCTGGCGGCCTTTGGAAGATTCTTTGCTAGACAAGCGAGGATGGCATCTCGATATACTAAGTAGTAGTAGTAGTAGTAGTAGTAGTAGTAGTAGTAATAGTAGCAGTAGCAGTAGTAGTACTACTACTACGACGACGACTACTACTACTTCTGAGGGGTTCTTAAAATCAGTCGTCCTGCTTTGGGGGGTCTCTCTCTTGCGCTGGGCCTTATTGCATCATGTTCCGCGCACAGTGTGGGATTCTGGGATTCCGGGATTCCGACCGATTGGATGAAGATCTACCCACCCTTCCCCATCAGTATTAGGGCACCTCTTTTCCGAAACTCTGAAAGAGTTATAGAAGCCTCATGAACGGCAAGATGCACATCCGAATTGTCGAAGACCGGGTCCTGAGCCGAGCTAGTGTGCCGTCTGCATTCTGCATACTACGTAAGCCCGCAAGCACTTGAGCAACCGTGAGCACAAACCGGAATTGTAGTTGGCTTTCGGAGCAGATCAGAGCAACAAGACTTCCCCTTCCTGCGATTGCTTGCGACCTCAGGGCAGTGCTGCCTCGACCAGGGCTTCCACTTTCTCCCGCCGCAAGGTCTTCTCCTTCCACTGGTTGGCAGATGTTGGCAGGTTAGGCCAAAACCTGATGGAGAGTGCTGCTGAGACGACAATCGCAAGTCGCTGTCGGTACAGCAGAAATCCAATGCATGTTTCCAGTACTGAACGCTCGCACCTTGCCGCCCTCCAGGACATAGGTGAGCTCACGGGAGTCCTCAGTATATCTAGCACAGTAGCTAGGCACTCTAGGGCTCTAGGATGTGTTTAGGTTCTTTTTCGGCCTTCGTTTCACGAAACTCTGGAAACGATTGGGGCCGGCACGAAGGAAGCACGTGCCCGCTCTTTGTCTAAGGCCGACATCTTGTGAAACCGATCGAACGCACAAACGGGCTACATATGCCGGAATGGGGTGGAAGATCGCATGCATTACATGACTATGTGTGCATTGAAGCATGGCAGGTGCTGCTATACAGGTTCTGGTAGATAAAGCTTTATGTGCAGAAGTGTAATGAAGTGTACGCAGGGTCTGGGAGCATATTCGACTCCGGAAGCTGTGTAAGCCAAAGCTGCATGACAACAGAGACATTGTCCAGGCATCCGATGCTGCTAGTTGTAAGGGGATGCTTGAGCTTGAGACCACAAAGTGAAACATGTTGACAGAGCTTTGCTTCAACTCAAGCCGTCTACGAGCTGTTTCACCCCCACCATCACCAACAACATTAACATCATCATTGTAGATGTTCCGACACGTGTCATCCAAGTGAGCTCCGGGCCCAGGATGGCATGGGAGCAGCAAGGTTAACACATGCAGTGCTACCATGCTGCCCATGTTGGAGGTGTTCAGGCCAATGAAATCCTTGAAAACTAGAACAGAGTTTTGGGAATACCCTAAACCTTAAACCCTAAACCCTAAACCAAACTGGAAATGGCACATTCTAGTTCTATTGGGGACTTCAGGCTTCTACACTACATGACACTAGCAAAGCCGAAACCCTTAACCGGAATGTATCCTCGACCTCGACCCATCAAGATCAAAATCCTGTAGGGCTCCTAATGAAGGTTCGTCTGAGCATTCGTTGAGGCTGTCCGTTCCAGGTAGGGGTTTTCGGCCTTTTTGCTTCGGTCAGGGCGGGCTTTAGGCATTTAGAGTTGAAGGACTTGCTATCACTGCACCCCGTAAACCCTAAACCCTATTCAACTACCTTACGCCCTCAGCACTCCGGAGGGGGAGGGGGAGTCATCGCTCCGAAAGCAACAGCTAGCAGCCTTTGAGGGTGTTTGCTTAAAGGCTTCTATAAGTCTCAGGTAAATGTTTCCTTCTCAAAGGGCAGGCGAGAGGATTGCTTGTTCGTGAGAGCCTGGAGGTTTTCGGCTGTCGGGGTTCCGAGTCGCTTGGTTTGGGGCTTGCTTTAGCGATCGGCGCAAAGTGGTGCATAAGGTTCTGTAAAGGAGTTTAGCGAGTTAAGGGTCAGATTCTTTTCTGGGGTCCTTACTGTACTGAGTTCCCTACGAGACCGGTGCCATGAAAGCTGACCCTAAACCCTAAACCCTAAACCCCTAAACCCTAAACCCTAAACCCTTAGCTCGAAGGAGAAGCAGGCCTCGCATGTGACGATGGTATGCGGGTAGGTGGTCGGCGAAGAAATGAACCTGAGGTGGTGGAACAGGCTTGAGGAATTAGTAAGGATATGGGAGCTTCCGAAAATATGGGTCTCTTATTGTGGGGTCCTTATAACAAGGATCCTATTATTATTATTGCTATTATTATCATTATTATTATTATTATTATTGAGGGTGCTATGTGAGGGTCCCCTGTTTTCGGAAACCCCCATATGCACGCCTTATGCCCGTCACATGTGTAGGCGTTGCACCGGTACAAGTATTTTGGATTATGAGCATCGTCTCTGCCCCGGATTTGGCAACACACTGCAACACGAATGTTCCAATCCTACCAGTAAGGCATGCAGTTCCCACCGAGACGACAAGCAAAACTGGGTGCTTGATCTCCGTAGTCAGCACCAAGAGCCCTGCACCTACATTGCTGTTGCTGCAGAGACTTCCGAAAATCTGGCAGGTACCTAGAACAATGGGTTGGGTTTGGGGAATCTTGTAATCTGACAAGCTCCTTCTTCGGGAAGCGCGAACTTGCGTGGAGGGAAATCATTCCGGGGCAAGGGGCCTCATCCGGCAGGACGGTCTTCGCCAGATACTTCTTGTCCCAGCCTGATGCGAATTGCAAGATGTCTCACTGCCCGGTGCCAGTACGGGCTACCGGTCCCGAGAAGCAGCCTGCATGATCCTGAAGCCTTAGATGAACGACAGACCAGACCAGTTGCCCCCTCGTCAGAAACACTGCAGCGGCAGCAGCACCGGCAGAAGTGGCAGCATCACCAACACTAGTGGAAATGAGGCATCTTGGAAATGGCCGCCATCAGCAGTGAATGGCATCAACACAACCGGCACCATTGCCGCAACTGCCACTGTCATAATCGCTTCTGATCGCCATCATCGCATACCTATCGTCATAGCATACTCATACCGTCTTCAACAACAGACGTGAACACCAACAGCTGAGCATTGATCATCACATCACCACCAGCGTCAGCACTATCATAGCCGGCATCGGCCTCATGACCTGGCTGCTGATGCTGTTCTTCGTGCTACTTGCTAAAACCACTGCCACCACCAGCGGCGGCAGGGGCAGGTGCAACGGAATCTCAGTCGCCGTCGTCGCCATATGACTGGTGGTAGCCCCCGTCATCCTAGTTCTTGTTGCCGGGGTGGAAGCATAAGGAGCAGCAGCGGTAGCGGTAGCGTCCAATGCGGACGGCACCGCAACTGAACCCTTAACTGCCTCCACGCTCAACGATGAATTCGTAGGTTAGAAAAGCCTCCGAACTCTAGAACTCCCAAAGCCGCAAAGCGCCTCAAACCCTGAACCTCCACGCACCGCCCCCAAACCCCTCATAAAGACAGTCCCGGGCCCGGACTGCTGAAGACCAGCCTCTTGGCCTCCAAGCCATCATCCTCGCGGCTATTCAGGCTTTCGTAAAGCCACATACATGCATAAATAAATATATATATATATATATACATACATACATAAATAAATAAATAAATATATATATATATATAAATATATACATAAATAGAGAGAGAGAGATACGCAGCTAGACACGAAGGAATTTGCAAGACAACAGACGAAACAAGGCAGGGTTACAGTACAGGGGATAGGAGGGTTACTAGGGAGCTTTATGGAGGGATATTTGGGAGTTTTGAGTACTGCACAGTGCAAGGTTTATAAGGGTTGTAAAGGGGTCTGAGGGTGTAGTGTGCCGGGTTCAGGGGCGGAGCTTAGTCTACAGCCCGGGCTCTTTTAGGGTTCGGATCTTGTCTAGGAGTTTGGAGTTTGGAGTTTGGATTGTCTTGGGGTTTAGGGGCATTTCTGGGCTTCGGCCCAGGTTTGAGGTCCTGAGGCTCGACCTTCATGGGAAAAACAGGCAGCGCAGCGTGCCAGCAGTTTTGATGACTGATAGTGGCATATAAGCACTGCAAAATATCGGAGGGAGTTGAGGAAATGCTCCACATAATCTAAAGGCCGAAATCTGAGAACCGAGCATGGGGACAGTACCCTAAACAGGGACGCTTATACAACACTGCTGCCACAGGTCGCTGTGTCACTCAGCTCCTGTACGAACTTGCTGTTTAATAGCAGCTTCATGTCAAACACCTCTAAGCTTTTCGTTCACGATGAAGGCCGACACTCCTTCTCCAACTGTTGCATGGTTACTCCGGGTTTACTTTGTGCAGACTGCACTGTGCTGAGTCCGTAAGCCTAAGCGCTGAACACTAAAAACCATAATCCCTGAATCCAGAATTCCTGAAACCTTCAATCCGAAGTACCATTGTAAGGCAAACCACCTTCGAGTGTTTGACTCCCTGGACGTCAACTGAATGGAGCTACACGGCGGTCATGCAGGAAATTGCATGCGGTATGCATAGTTCGTTGATTCTGACTATGGATCCGACTGCTTCGGGAATGCACTTCAAACTTTGACCGGGTTCCTACACTATTTACGAGACCCAGGCGAAACTCATGTCTTTTGCAATTTGCAATGGTAGAAGCAAATTCTGACACCGTCTTTATGCAGCACAGTGCCTTCTGCAACGATGCCAACTTACCCCTGTGCATCGAAGCCGGTGTGCCTGGTTGCTCGTGAGTGGGGCGTTGCAGATGGAGTGCAGGAAATCCTCATCCATGACCTGACGTTCCACGCAGATTTCACGTCCGCGCCCAGCTAAAACACCATCCATGCGTGATATATGGGGCCTTAATAATTAGAATAGGGTTTCGGGGTTCCTTAGTATAAGTACAGTATACTATAGCCCCAAAACCCTATGCTACTTATTAAGCCCCCTATATTAGCCCTCCTGGCCCTCGGAGCTCCGGAGCTCCAAGACCTAAGCCTTTTGAGAAACCGAAGGCCACATTGGCGAAGTGCCCCCCCCCCCCCCCCCCCCCCCCCCCCAACACAAACCCCTTGTTTCTCCACAGCTTGCAAAACGGTGATGTCTTCGGGCCCTCGTTGGAGGACGGGTGCATCTCCCAGGCACTCGGGCCCTCGAGGAGCCCAGGGCCTAAAACCCTGGAGCTCTAACACGTAGTGGAATTCCCTCACGGCTTCACACACTCAAGGGGCCATGACCGGGCTAAACCCGAACCCTACCGTCCCATACGCTTGCAACTGAAGCCAACAAAAATCGGAGAGCAGCAGTCTGAAAATCAGCCCAGGTCGACGTGGGTGGTGTTGCTAAGCTTTGCGGCCTTACCATTATGGAAGCAGCTGCTTGGGATCCATAATATAGGTAGTTCTCTAAATTAGGGTCCCTTTGGGGGTCTTCTTCATAAGGGTGCCGTACTATGTCGGAGACCCCAAAAAGGGACCTTAATTTAGAGAACTACCCATATTGGAGTACCCCCATGTTCTGAAACTATTCACAAGTCATCGGCCTTTGGTATCTCACCTCCCCTGTCACCTGGACCCTGCTGATCTGACAGGATTCAAGCGTTCCCGAGGCGATCCCCAGCAAAGCCAGTCGACAAGAGCAGATCGTGCCACCATCTCTGAACAGCAAGACCCTGCCCTCAGTGACCCCTACCTACCCTTACAATGTTCAGCACTTGCGGGCATAATGATGGTGGCACCCCTCGTCGGCACAGGCACATGTGCTGGGAACTCGGGTTGTCCAACATGCTGTGCATTCGGGTGGCGCCTCACTGCAGTACAACAATTAGTTGGGGCTACCGGCTAGGGTGAGGAAGCACGCAAAGGTGCGGCACCCGGCCAACAAACGGCACAAGTCCAAAAGCAAAGCGCCTGCCCAGGCTTGGGTCCTTGAGTCCTTGGTGTCACACCAGTGGCCCCGTCGTCCCAACAACAAGCTCTCTTCAGGCACTGAAATGTTGAAAATTTCCAGACAAGATGTCACTTGAAACACAGAAGGCCCTGTGAGTCTCAGCACGAGTCATCCAAATCCCATGTCCGATGACTACTTGGAGGATCATGGGACTTAGTAAGTAAGGTTATAAGTCCCCTAATTGGGGTTATAAGTATAGTTACCCTAATTATAACCCTACTTACTAAGTCCCATGATCCTTTAAGTAGCAAAGTTCACAGTCCTTATGGCGACTCAAACCGAGGCACCGAAGCACGGCAGTCTGCACCAACAATATAGAGAGCCGTTGCACTTGACAGCAACAGCTGCCGAAACCCGGTTGCCGAGTTGGCACCTGGGTTTCACGTCTGACAGCGTTCAAGTTGCAAAAGAACTGTTCCCGAGGCGATCCCTAGCAAAGCCAGCAGCGCAGGCGACATCGCAGTTCTCAACAGCAAGAATAGCCGATGTGTGCGCTCGCACCCCGCTCTTAGTGATGCTTGGACACTGTCTACAAAGTCTTCAGCACTCTTTGGGCATAATGATGGTGGCGCCGCTCCTTCCTTGCCAGGTGGCCAACAGTACCGTAGGTCCGAAAGCCCATGGCTTGCCTCAAGCCAGATCCTCGGTGTCACACCAGAGGCCCCCCGCCGTGCCGCAAACCACGAGCTCTCTTGAGACATGTGGGGGTTTCCGAAAATAGGGGACCCTAATACAGTACCCTAAATAGTAGGATCCTTATTCTCAGGAGCCCAAAATAAGGTTCCCCCTATTTTCGGAAACTCCCATGTTGAAAGTCCGCTCTAGTTTGAGTGCAAGGGGAGCAGCCTGCCACCTGTGGGTTTGTGACCAGTTAGGGGCAAGCTGGAATGCCCTCGCAGCAGTAAAACAGAAAAAAGCTGAGCACGATATAGTAAGAGCAGCTAGAACCTTTCTCCCCGGTCCGGTCTGCATCCAAAGAGAACCGCCGGAGTGCAACAGTCTCAGACTGTGCATGGTGCTGCATCCAATCTTGCACAGCTGAAGCAGTCTTGCACAGGCAACCCAGATCGAAAAACCTTCCAGACTGCAACATTTACATTCGCACACGCACACGCAAAGGTTGTATCCGTGTGGGCGTATACGAATTACATGTGTGTGTGTGCATGAATGCACGCATGTACTTACGTCACGTACGCACCTGTGTATGTAAGTATGTATGTACGTACTGTATGTATGTACGTATGTATGTATGTATGTATGTATGCATGTACGTATGCATGTATACATACGTACATACCCAATTACGTAGGCAGGTAGGTAGGTAGGTAGGTAGGTAGGTAGGTAGGGAGGGAGGGAGGGAGGTAGGTAGGTAGGTAGGTAGGTAGGGTAGGTATGTATGTATGTACAGAGAAGATTGCACAAGCGAGTAAGTAGGTAGACAGCAAAGTATATCGGTCGACACATGCATTTGTCTACTCAAGAATGCCTTTTGGAGGCACCAGCCGGGCCCCAACATGGCGGCCGCGGCGGCGTCTCTGCTCGAAGCTGCGCCTTGGCAATGCAGGGTGTACTCCCCCTTCCCGGCTGACGGTTCAGCCCCCTAGTACGAGGAGTCGTCCGCTTCTTGGTGCCAGCCGGTAACGGTTGAGTCAGCTCGGGAAGCTCTTGGAAGGCTCACTGCCTGTTGGCTCCATGAACCCATCACCAAGCGTCAACAGCTCAAGGCTTGAACTCTCCTTATCAAGCTCGCTTGAATCTCCAGACTCCAAACCAGTCGAGGAGGGACAACCTGGCTTTGGGCCCTTGCTGTTGTGACTCGGCGCAAGGAAGGGTCGAGCTGGGGTTGGGATGCAGTGAGTCGACGCCTTTCAATGTGAGTCTGAGCTCTACCCCAGCATCGTCGTCCTGGGGTGGAGGTAATATTCGGGACGGGAACTTTGACTTTAACCTGGCCGACATCAGTGCTTGGTTGGCCTGAAGCGAGAGACCCAGGTTCGTTCGTTCGTTCGTGCGTCGAGTTTAGGGATGCTCAAAACTTTGGGGGCTGGGGACTGCCCCCCGCCCGCCTCCCCCCCCCCCCCACTCCTCCCTCACACCTGCGGTTTTCAAGCTCCAACTTCAGTTCTTCAGGGTCCAGGGCTTCGCTGCTTTGTGCATAATCTTCCTGCAACAGCTCGGTGCTTTTGTTCGTAGGGTCCAGCGGAAGGGGTTGAGACGGCCGGATGAAGGTCGCTGTGCCAACCTGGTGCTGCAGAAATGCATTTGGCACAGGCAGGAGGGGTCTTCACGGTTTCGATCATGTTCGGAACAAAGGACACCTGGGTTGTGTTTGCCGGTTCATGTCGCTGAGCGGTTTCTCCGATTACTGGGGGGAGCGAGCCTAGGCCCCAGGCTTTCCATTCCGGGTTGGCTTGATGCTTCTCAGCCACAGCGCGGCTGGCAGGGCCAACGAAGCTGGGGTCGGGGTATCTGATCCCTGGGCACAGATTCGAAACCCATCGGAACCCAGAATCCAAATGGTGTAAACCACAAGTGCTAGAAGCTTAACATATCACCTTTCAGGGAAATTCGCATTCCATCATCAGAGGACAACTGTGCATGCTTTCAGACATGAGAAGTTGACTTCACATTGACAGGGTCTGAGAGGTTGCTCGTGATCCAGCCCTTGAGGCCGAGATCCTTTAACCCGAAAGCCGATGCTTGAATGCTTAATTACAGCTTCCACCCGATGCGACCGCCCAGCCTTGTGAGAAGCTTTGTGGTTTGATCGAGGTGCAACGTCAAGTCAAAGCCTCGGAAGGGTAAATGTACCAGCCACACCCAAAACTGTGCTGAGAAACCTCTACACCTGAGCTTTACAAGGCTTTAGATCGCAAAGCCTCAAAAGTCAAGTGCAGTGTGATCCCATCAAGGCAGCCGCCATTTACTTCAAAAACTTCCTCAAGCGCCGCTGGCTCGTCACCGGGGGACTCCCGGTTGCCGAGCGAGAGGTGGGGGGTTCCCAACGTTTCCCGGCGGGAGGGTTGGTCAGTCAGGTCTAGACTGGCATGTATGCATCCCGAGCAGAGTTATTCGAGAAGCTGCTCCAATACAAAAGGCAGCCGCCGAACTGACATATTTGATCGCCAATACCTGCATGATATCATTATTGGGGCTCACCGAGCGAACTTCTGGGGTTTAGGTCATTAGTGACCCACTGCAACGCCGTACAGAGTGTTTTTGGACCTCTGAATATGACAGGAAGCAGCTAGAGCTTGGATGTTCATATCGCGAGCCCCGAACTCGAGTGAGAAACTCCAAGTTCATATTGGCTTCAAACTGCTCTCAACTCCAGAGCTGCCACTTAGACCACAAGAGCTTTTGCCAGGCTCTCCGAGAGGCGCTGGTCCCGGCCGCCGTGGCAGCGCCACACGGCGCGCGAGCGTCTCTCTGCGCGGGCGTGGAGGCTCGCTGGTTTCTGAACAGTTCGGCTCGGGTGCTTCATCGCTGCGAGGTTTCTTCTTGTCTGTGCCTTGTCACTGCAGATGGGCAGAGGGTCTTGACGGTGGCACCTAGAATCGAGACCGGTCTTCAGGGGAGGCGGTCGTTGACTTAGGAAGTTGAGGGTCAGTACGGTACTTGCAGCGAAGTTGTGCAAAGCTTCTGAATGCGAGGGCCTGAACCCAGTCCGCAACGCCGTTGCTCGTAAGACAGTAGTAACAGTAGTAGCGTGATCCCAAAGTGATCCCAAAGTGATCCCAATTGGGCCTCCCAGGAGCTGTCGCTTACGGACTTTCCAGAGCGATGGCCCGCGCTTCTGGCACAGCTGGCCTCGGCCCTGCACACAGAGGAGCCGCGGGCCCTGTCCCTGGGCTTCCACGGTTGCAAAGGCTTTCAGGCTTCCAACTTTACGGGAGCTTTGAGGCTCAAGACAAGGACCGAACAAGCGTGGGCCCTTCGTTTCCAGCCAAGGAATCGCTGTTGGCAAGGTTTCGGATCTCGGGCGGGAACGTACGTGAGGGCGAAGCAGATGATTAGGGAGGGTACGGGAAGGCAAAGGAAGAGAAAGGAAGGTGAGAGAATGTGTAGCTTTTGAGGGAGATCCTGTTACTGTTTTGTGCTTTGGGCAGGCTAGGTGAACGGTGTTCGTTCTTGCACCGCGTCATGTGATTGAGTGTGACTTCCCATGTTGCTGTTCTCGGTTTTGATATCGGACCCGTGCGCAAGCCAGGATGCGTTGTTCATGCTAGTGTGCGATGTATGGATATTGGCCCGGGCGACATTCCCAGCCTCAACCCCAAACCCTTAGCACAAACCGGAAAATCTCAACCCCAACAGCACAACCTGACAGAGCCAAGACCACATTTCCCAAAGTCCCACCCAAAACTAGAAACCTACAAACCCTGGGCCCTAAACCGTAAGCCCGAGAAGGGCAAGGGCATGGACGAAGCTCTGGTCACAACTTTCGGAGGCCCAAACGAGGCCGGATTGCCTGCCCGAAGGGGTTTGGGAGACGTTGCAAGGCGGACACCAAAAAGGCCCACAACAAAAAAAACCGCAAGCCCGAAACTTCACCAGTGGGACCTCGAAACAGAGGGTTTGGCTCCTTCCACGGGTCTTCGGTGCTCAGGTGCGCGGGCCTCGAGGTCACTCATGCGGCACTAGCCCCTCTTCGAGGTGCTTTTTGACTGTCAATACATAGTTGAAATTAATGGGCTGAGGGGTTTGGTCTGGGATGTGGGGGGTTTGGGAGCATGGAGTAGTTAGGTGTCAAGTCTGCTGAGAACTAGTTTGTCTTCGAAACCTCGCTTACTACTTGGTCGCACTTGCGTAAGTTGCCTAGTATTTAAGCCCGCTAGGAAGAAGTTGGGCATGTGAGTATTATCTCAAGCAGTGATCCCGCCTCGTGTGGAGGCAACTCGTTGCACAGCGATGTGGTCAAAAATGCCAGGCACGCCCGAGCCATCAAATTCTTCAGCCCCACACCAGACTTTCGACGACCACGAAAGCCAAAAGCAGAATGTCAAACCCCGCGCCGAAGCAACCCAAAATCTGACCCCCAATTCCTTGTCGGCTTGGGCCTTGGGGTGCAGGCAGAGTGTTTCGAGTATAAAAGCAGAAAAGCCAGCTGTCCTGTTTCCAGCAGATCTCTACAGTAGATTAGAGATGCTAAGCCAAAGACTTGCGGCGTTCAGCGAGTTGTGTGATTGAGTGCGGACTCAGGCCGTTTAGAAGTGCGGGTTTATGCACCTCAAGCTGGCCCACATCACTATGTCTCGAATCCGCCTTTGCGTCCAAGCGTTGCAGGCTCCTTCTACCAGTAAGACGGTCGCACAGACAACCTGTAAAGTTCCCGTTCGCAATTTTGCTTGCCAGGTTCTGTGCCGAGGCGCTCGGAGGGCGGCATGCCGAGATTTGGCGTGCAGCCTGCCAAAGGCCCCCTGTGCGCAATATTTCGATTGAAATTCCCTTTTGGAACTACTAAAGATAGTGAAGAGGTTGCCGACCTAGGCTCCGGATGCACAGCATTTTTGTTGACTTGATGTGTGGGAGTGCGCCGCCACCCGATTGCAACTCCGAAGTTCAATGTCTACGGTTTAGGGGGTTCAGACGCAGGTCAAGGCCTGTTTGGCCAGGGTTGCCTCCGGAAATGGGTTTTCCAACGGCAGGCATTCAGACCTTTCAGGGCTCGTGCTTTCGGGTCTAGGGCTTAGGTTTGACCCATGGGAGATGCCCTGAGCCAGGTTCCTATCGGGACGACCAGCAGGCACGAACAGACATCCTGTTGTAGACCCTGGCTCTTGCAGCGTCGATTTGAGATTTGGGGGATTGAGTTTCCACGACCTTCCGGACTTCGGTCTCCAAGATCGGGTTTTCGAATTTGGGGGTGGCCACGAAGCCCAAGAATTTCTTGTCACCACTTGGCTCTAGATTCGGGGCAATAGAAAATGCCAGCTTCCAAAGCCAGGCGGTGCTGTTGCTCCAGGGGAGGACGGTCTTCAACTCCTGGTGGAGGCAGCGCATGCCAACGCCTCAGAGCTCTGTTCGCTTTGAACGGCTTAGTTTGTGATTTCGGATGTAGGCTTCGTCATGGTTTGGTTGCGGACTGTTTGCAGTTTCAGTATGTACAGGCGGTAGCACCGGCCACCGTGGACTTTTAGATGTAGTTTCTAGACCATCAGACAGATACTTATCAAGGTTTTACGGGCTGTTCTTGCTCAGAATGGAAAGCGTTTGTTGAAACTTTGGGACCTGTTCAATTCTCCAGGCCGTCGGGGATTTGGGGCTTGCGAGCCATTGCAACAAGGGAGCCTCGTGTTCCAGGCACAGCGATATCTGCGAAAAAGTCACATGCAGCCGGCAGAGTCGATTGCAATCCCTTCGTTTTGGTCAGCATGACGGTTTGTTCATGCTGACACAGTACGAAAGCCCGCGACCCACACCCCGGATGAGATCTCGACCTTATCTTCCAAAGGTACTGCACGACCTGACGCGTGCTGTAATGCCAGAGCAGATGATGGCCCACCTCGAAGCGTACCTGCAGGCAAGCGCCCATCACTCGTCAATGTTCGAGGTTTCTCATTCTCCCCATAACGATGATGATGGCGGTGACAATGCTGCTGATGACGTGGTGGTGGTTGTGGTGGTGGTGGCGGCTGTGACTGACCACGGCGCTGCTGCTGATGATGGTGTGATGGTGTTGATGCAGATGTTGAAGATGAAGATGAAGAGTAACATTACTGACAAGAACAGTAACAGTAACAATATTAATCGCGACAGAAATAATATTAACTACAGTATGGATAATAAAACAACAGCATTAAGAGTCATGAACATTCTCAGAATAATCAGAATTATGATCATATCAACAGCAATAACAGTAGCAACAAAAATAGCAATATTTTTTTTATATTATTGTCATAAATAACAGTAAGAATAGCAATATTCGCGACGATAATCATGATGACAATGCCAAAAATATTGACACCACAAAAACAACAACACTACCATTAACGGTCACACTCGCAATCACAGCCACCATATCAAAACCAGTTATATGTAACAAAAACACCAGCACTAACAACACTAGCAACAAGACAATAACACTAGCAACAACAATAACAATCGTAATAGCAATAGCGGTAACAAAAACATTGCCAATGGCGATAAAAGATAATAATGACGATAGCGATAGCAATAGCAACACCAATAGCAATTTCAATATCAATAGCAGTGGCAATAGCAACAACACCAATTGAACAAATCAAGCCAACAGTTTAAATACAATAGTAGCAGGACCATGCTACTAGTAACAGTCAAAAAGTAGTAGCCATGGTAAAAGTCGTAATCGTCATAGTAATGGTTTTGAACGGAAATAGTAATGCAGCAGCAGCAGGAGGAGAGTAGCAGTAGCAGCAGCGGTAGCAGTAGTAGTAGTTGTGGTCGTAGTAGCAGCAGCTGTAGTAGTGGTAGTAGT